>JAASAO010001049.1:0-59584 GCA_017311375.1 Mytilus coruscus
TACAAAATTTACAGCATGGTCAATTTGACAAGAAAAGCAACAAAATTAATTTTATAAAACTGTCTTATATTAACACCTACCTATAGTTTTTCTAAGTTAAATTTATTCAGATTGGTCCACTTTATCTTTAGCAAAAGTATGAAAAAAGTTTAATTGTGAAACTGTGATTTTGTTCATGATAATAGCCCAAAATGGGTAAAATTGATGAAAAATGGGAAAATCATAAAATCGTTTACTTTTAAACGGCCGTAGCCAAAAGCAGATTTCGTACCTGTCTCGTTGACGTCCTCCCACATCTATTTTTTTTCATGAAAGAGATGTGAAAGATACCAAAGAAATATTCAACTCATAAATCGAAAACAAAATATCATGGTAAATAATGAAAACGACGAAAAGACAAACAGCAGTATATAAAACATAGGTAACTAAAGACTAAAGATTATTAATCTCATAATAGAGACATACAGACATAACGGTGATGTTCTTTTGCACCATCTTACGGTGTTTATATATCACAACTCGTTCCCAATGCCCGTGTCTGTTGTAACGTTTTGGATTTCAATGAAGGTAATCTATGAATTACTGGTAAATTATTCAGTCAGGGATTTCGTTACCACAAATTACTTAAAACCTTTACTAAATTTTTCCATAGATATAAAGATTTGGTTATGCAGTTTGGTTGAAAACTTATTTCAAACGGGACAGCTCATCCTCATGTGTACGTAGATGTTGTTTTCCGAGCCGGAAATTTGGAAACGATCCGGATAAACTTATCGTTCCTTTAAATAAATTCATTCAGAAAGGTTACCAATTCAACACTGTAATTAGATCTTTGAATATTGTTTTTATTGGAATTAATATTGATTTTGTTATCAGTAAATTAAAATCAAACTAAATATTTTTTATATACATATGCACTTTCATGGCTGTACAATCTGTCAATACCTGTATCTTGGCATTGCACAAGGTCGTGTTTTCTCTAACTGTTTATGACGTCTTTCCAATGGATGTAAGTTGTGTACTGATTGATACTTTAGTCGTAGTTGCATGATTTTTTTTCATTTGTTGTCATTGGCTTTCAACTAGCTGTCAGTAACTGCGAGTACTCTCAGATCAGCACGTATTGTCTTCCTGTTATGTGGATGTTTAAGTACCCATCCATGTCTACTTTGTGTTTTTGTTAGATGTATTTCTATTTGTATCCATCTGATGAGATAAGCCTTTTTCAACTGATTTTTATAGTTTGTTCTTATGTTGTACTGTTACACCACTGACCCAGGTTAGGGAGAGGTGGCGACCTTAATAGAGTTTAACTCCGCCACATTTTGTATGTCACTGTCCCAAGTCAGGAGCCTGTAATTCAGTGGTTGTCGTTTGTTGCTGTGTAACATATTTGTTTTCATTCATTATTTTGTATATAGATTAGGCCGTTAATTTTCTTGCTTGAATAGTTTTACATTTGTCATGACGGGCCTTTTATAACTGACTATATGGTTTGGGCTTTGCTCATTATTGAAGGCCGTACGGTGACCTATAGTTGTTAATTTCTGTGTCATTTGGTCTATTGTGGAGAATTATCTTATTGACAATCATACTACATCTTCTTATTTTATATAAATTATACAGTACTTGCGTATTGCACATATATATGATGTATTTGTATTATTCGATGGAACATTTTTCAGTTGAGATTTTTGAGGTAAACGGGAGATCATCGAATTCAAAATGATTATTTCTTAGATTCCAGGGACCAAGGTTAAATGTAGATCAATGTGTGTAATGAAACAAACAGTTATCTGTAAAACAACTAAATAGTTAACTTGATACCGTGAATGTTGTTACTATAAACAGTATATATTTACCAATTAAATGAAAGACGTTTTTAAATATTTGATGTTTAAATTTATTTGACGAAATGTATTGATTCGAGGAACACTGGTTGGTGTTAGATAAACGAAGTCTTGGATGATAAATTGTAACTGTGTACTATTGTTGATTCTTTTAGTATTGATAATGCCAATATATCTATATTTTGTCAATGCAACTGCCATTCAACCTGTAGAAACATTATCACAAAATTCAATTCCGTCGAGTTCAAGTGTCAAATATTTGTTATATAAACATGAATTTTAAATCAGTACTCTTTTTTCACTGTAGCAAACTTGAATCTCTTTCAAGATGCGGTGCGTAAAAGATTTTTCATTGCTTTCATTTGAATAAGCCGTTTGGAAACAAAATAAAATGATAAAACCTGTTGTTTCGTATGTATTTCTATAGACGCAAAGGAAATTATTGCAATGAACAACGTTCTACCGGTTTTGCCGTGGTGGGTACTGCGGCGGTATCATGATTTTGAAAATAACATGTACCTGCTTAAGACCATGCTCTTGGAAAACACGTAAAAACAATAATACAAAACAGTTTCCTGTGAGTTTTTATTTACATTTAAATTTTACTTTGTAGTATATTTCTTTACAAATTTTGACGCATTAATAGAAATGGACGGAATTCTCAAATTACCACTTTTATTGAATCTGTAAATCTGTATCAACAAATGCGTTTCACCTAACAATAAAATGAATAACAAAATATTCCTATGACTGAAATGATTCAAAGTAGGATATAATTTGAATGCCATAAAACGTTTTTAAGAAACAATCCAGTAGCAGGTACATGTTTTACTCTGGATCTTAATATTGAAAGCCAAAATATAAATGTTTTGACACAGTAAAGATCACAAGGATCTTATCAAAACAATAAAAATGTCCAATTTCAACTTTCAGAAATTCTATCACAGTTAGATAACATAATGAAGTGGAAGCGTGACCTTAGCGGAAATGTGTATTGCTTAAAGCTGAAGCATTTTAATTTGCAAAAGTAGTTAACCGATGTAAAAAGGTCGAAAATTATGATTCAGAAATGAATAAAACTTCTTTGGTATTTTGGTCCCCAGTGACAGTAATAATCAAAGTACTAACGTACTATTAGCTCTCATGACTCCTCAATCTGATGGCTAGCAATTAAAATATACATAATTCGATTTCCTGTAGACTGCTACTTGCAGTTTTTTAGTTCCAGCGTAAAATATGTAGGACAATAGTATATTTTAAACAGTTAATCAACTTGGTTCCTGAGAACACAGAGGAGCCATCCGAAAGGGACAACTAAAAAAAGGAAAGGTGTTAGGCACTGTCTGAATAATGAATTCAATGAATGCCACATTTTGTTCAGACGTTACTGTGTACATTGTTGTCAAACAGGCACTCTCCTCAAATAGGCCTTTTTTCGTTTTTTTTTTTTTGCTTTCTAGATACAGCCAAAAATCCTTTTTACCTGTAATATTTTTTCATATCTGTATTCAGTATTCAGGCGTTGGAACCTGCAGATGGCTTGCGTCATTAGCTATATATTTTCAGGTTGGCTTTTTATTTCAGTTCAAGTTCAGTATACAACGATGAGTAAGATATGTAAAATATTAGGTTGACAGATACGCGCATATCGAGAAAAATTACTCCTCACGTGCTGTCGGGCCTGTAGAACATCACAAGAAAAATCAACATTTTCTTTTACATATACATGTATACACAGCGCTGCTAAATTTCACTATTCTATTAAATCACTATTGATCAAGATATTTTTAATCCATGCTACAACACTTGTTCAACAAAATATTTCAATGAATTTCACGTCTTCCACACTATTTGAATTTGAATAAAATATAAAACTCTACTGCTGTAGTTCACATTACCATTCAATTACAACCAGCAAAATAGAAAGCAATACAGGTAATCAACAGTCAATTTGTAGAACGAAATGGGTCATCCTCAATTTTCACACGGACAATGCAAATAAATTATTCTATTTTTCGTTGTGCCATACTTAATTGTAAAATGGACAATACGTTTAAATGAACTGGTTCTAAAGAAGGCACAGCTACTTTGTCGTAGGCCCAGACTAATGACGATAAAATATAAATTTACATGGCTGAACCAAACACTGAGATGTTTAGTAGTTACAGATAGTATAAATATACCATTGAACAGTAGGTTTCACAGAATTAAAACAGTTATAAACGAAAATATTAGAGTGGAACCTTAAAACTAAGAAATAGAAAAATTAACCTGTAAATATATAGCTAATGACACAAGCCATCTGCAGGTTCCAACGCCTGAATACAGAATACAGGTATAAAGATATTACAGGCAAGACGGATTTTTGGCGGTAACTAGAAAGCATACAGGTAAAATGTGTGCTCTATTTGGATTTGTCATTTCTAAAAAGTTTATCGGAAGATACCAAGACCTTGTGGATAAATAATCCGTATCAACTCCTCAAATAATACATGATGGTCTTGGAGTGTATATTCTAGGTTCTGACGTTGTTTATCATTTAAATTACGTTTTATTGTGTTTTTATTTGTCTGTATATTGTGAAAACTTTACTGTTTAGTCCATTTTCGGTAATTCCCTTTGGCGTGGCTCGGTATTTATACATCCCGCCATTGTGTTATTGTGGTATGATCATTTTGTATTCTTGTTTTCATTTTCGCTTATATGCTTATGCAAATCCATGGCTCTACATTCTGTCGATACCTGTACTTAGGCATTGGACAAGATCATGTTTTTCTATGACTGTTAATGACGTCTTTACACTAAATCCGTTGGATGTTCGATGTGAACTGATTGATATTTTAGTCTTAGATGCATGATTTTTATTCGTTGTTATTGGCGTTGAACTAGCCGTCAGTAGCTGCGAGTACCATCAGATCTGTACTTAGTGTCGTTTTTATGTTGGGATGTATAAGTACCCTGCCACGTCCGGTCTGTGTTTTTGTTTGATGTTTTTCTGCTTTGTATCTATCTGATAAGTTAAGCCCTTTTCAACTGATTTTTATAGTTTGTTCTTATGTTGTACTGTTACACCACTGTCCCAGGTAAGGGAGGGTTGGCGCCTTCAAACTAGTTTAACCCCGCCACATTCTCCATTTGCCCGTCTTAAGTCAGGAGACTGTATTTCAGTGGTTGTCAGTTGTTGCTGTTTACAAATTTGTTTCTGTTCATTATTTTGTACATAGATCAGGCCGTTAGTTTTCTCGTTTGAATTGTTTCACATTTGTCATTTCGGGTCCTTTTATAGCTGACCATGCGGTATGGGATTTGCTCATTGTTGAAAACCGTACGGTGACCTATAGTTGTAACTGCTATGTCATTCAGTCTCTGATGGAGAGTTGTCTCATTGGCATTTATTCCACATCTTCTTTTTTATATTTGTCTATAGAGTGTCTATATGGCATTTTGTTTTACTTTGCTGAAATAGTTGTTTGTTTATATAGTGATTAAAATTGTAACACAATGTTGACTGTTGTACCCCAATTTTGACATTTTACCTGCTATGTCAGAGAGGTTTAGCTAGCTATAAAACCAGGTTTAATCCACCATTTTCTACATAAGGAAATACCTGTGCCACGTCAGGAATATGACAGTTGTTTTCCATTCGTTTGATGTGTTTGAGCTTTAGATTTTGCCATTTGATAACGGACTTTTGAATTTTCCTTGGGGTTCGATATTTGTGTTATTGTACTTGCTTCTATAAATGTCTGAGTAAACGAGAGAAGTATTTGATATTTATTTATAAAATACTGTATTATATCGTGTAGTCATTTGTCCACTTAGGACTCTCCATCAATCCCTGCCTATGACTTGCAAAACCCATAGGATGCACATTTAACCCTGCTAATCAAACAAGCAAACACAAATATAATCTTACGCTGTTTATTATTGCACTAAATACCTTGTATACTCCTTGTGAGAAACAAATGATTTGATTTTGTGCTTTTGGAATATCCTTTTCTGACCAAACGTTTACAGATATATATATACTAGCCACAAATAGAAACGATACCCAGATTTTATCAAAATATTTATTTTATTTTTCAACAATGTGACTTTAGGTTCTGTATTCTATAGAACAATAACATCAAAGCATACAAACTTAACAAAGAAAACAGATCACAATTAATTTTCCTTTTGAGGTCCGGGTGAAATTAGAAAAACTTATTGTTTACTTTTCTGGATTCATATCTTTAGGATTTTATAGTCAGGAAGTTTTTGCCGTTGATTCTACAGAAGTTTGTGGCATTTTGGTAGTATTTGGTATAAACCTTACTTGTTTACATGCATTCTTGGAATCTACTTACAACTGTAAACAAACTCTTAACGAAATTTCCCTTATCAGAAGAGACTTGTCCATACAGTTTAGTACAAAATATTTCCGAGGACAACCCCGATGATGTTTAGGGAAATAAAGACAATTATAAGTCTGGATGATGTGAAATCTGTCCAATTTACGGAAATTAACTACATAATATCTCAACAACATTTTGAATCAAAGAAAAAATCATTTTACAAGTGGAATAACATTAAAGAACATGTCAGTTTCATTTTATGATGTTGAGAAAAATATTACAAATGTCACTGTAAAAACTTACCATACGATCTAGATAATTGCTCTTTGCAACCCATATTCTTCGTTTCGGAAATGTTATTCCATCATCTATTCAAAGGGGTATATCAAAGGTACGATCATTGAAAATGGGACCAGGTACATACAAATAAAAACTGTTAGCCCACATTACCGAATAGAACAAACTTAGGTCGTTTTGATGTACGACTCTTTGCAGACACTCATCGTACAGAATGTAAATACTGCAAATCTTCTAATCACGTTTGGTACGCCTGTTCTCAAAACCCAAGCTACAACAGGAACAAAAACAATGCTATAATTGCACACAGAGAAGTTACATTGCTAGGATTGACACAATCAGCAAACATGCAGTTTTGCAAACAGGATGGTCACAATCAATCAGAATGTTAAATTTTGCTTCTGAAAAGGCAAAACATGACTTTGGTCCGTATGCATCCGAAATATATGAAGGTCGTCAATCGATGCAGAATAAGCAAAACAAATCTACATGTGAAACGTCCATTGAGGCAACTAACAAAACATTACCTACACTTAATGAAAATGAAACAGTTGCTGAAACTGATGTCAAGCCATCTCACACAATGCACCCTACACATAAACCTTCTGAACATCTAAAAGACATTGATGCATCAAATGCCAAACGTCTTGGTGACTTTCAGCAAAATGTTGTCAATGCGTCAATCTCCGGAGCCACTCTGGACGATATAGACATGTGTATAAATTTAGGTCGTAAGAAAATTAACCCATCAGTCACTCGTATAAACAAAATTGCACTGTGTTTGGGGACAAATGACATAACAAAAAACAGAGATGACAGTGATCATGTGAATATTATGTACACTAAAGCAATAGCGAAAGTCAAAGAGACTTTCCACAAGATACATATTGGTATCTGCAGTGTTTTGCCCCGCAAAGGCAAAGGTCACAACATCACAAAGTTAAACGAGACAACGAACTTAGTTAATACCTTCATTAAAAAACTCTGTTCAAAAGACGAGAAACTAGACTACGTTAATATCGCTGGTGAGTTTTGTAAATCGGGTATTACTGTACGATCATTATTCGACACAAGTGACGTAAGTGGTGTCCATAGAAGTCCCGAAGGAAAAGACAAAATGTGTGCTTTATTAGCAAATTTCTTTACTAAGTCACATACACCAACATCTGTCCTTGAAACCCCTGTTATAGAACGGAAACGTACCGTCACTGACAGGAGTGATTCTAGAACAACGCCTTCCTCTGCAGACAGACAAAGTAAACGACCATCCAAACAAGACTCTCCTGGTGGAAGTTAATATCTTACGTTTTCAAAGCAGATCCTTATTTTAACCGGTTTTACTTTTTGTTTTAATATTTGTAAAAACGGAAAGGTATACAAATTTGAAAAAAAAACATATATATAAAACTTTATAAACTACCAGACAAAATGTCATTGATTAACTTATTTTGTATTTTTTATATATTTTTGTTTGTCCACCGTATTTGTGTGCGGCTATGTGTGTGCTGTATCATGATGTTAAAGTTATATATGTATGTAAATGTCAATATATATTTGTATGTAACTGTCAATATATTTGTCTGTTCATAGTATATGTATTGTCATTTCGGTGTAATAATATGGTTTGTCAAATGACATTTCTGATTGTAAACATTTGAAGTGCTCTAATAATAAATATGAAGTCAAACGCAAATCTAGATTTTCTATATAACATATGTGAAAAATAAACGTTCTTTGGTCAAACACGAGGACAAAAACTAAATAATTACTCGAAAATAATGTTTTTATATATAAAATTCAGATATTATGCCATTAAAACTAGCAAGTATTAATGTTAACGGATTAGGTTTTAAAAGAAAAGAAATTGTATATCTCAATGGTTAAGTAATAGAAATTACGATATTATTTGTTCAGTCAGGGCATTACTTAAACAAGTAACATTTTTTGACGTATTCGCGTTATTTTTGTCACATTGAGTTTTTCTGAAAAATCACGCTCAACCTTCTGCCATTTTGAATTTACCGCGGTTTGTTTACCAGATTCTGATCTCGCGTGATTCTGTCGTTATTTCCCGAGCTTTAAGGATCACGTGTATACACAAAGAAGGTAGAAAAATCGAAATCTGTGAGTAATTTTAAGTAAACATGGGTTTCCGTCCCTTTTGATAGCAATTCCTATTATATGCAATTCTATTGATGTTGATTATATTTTTCCCAGGGTAACTAATATTTCTTATGTCGATTTCTATCAATAATACGTCGACGCACGGTGAAACAGTGTCGACGCTTTTACTTGAAAAGCAGGTAGGGTCGGAAACAATAATGGAAATTAGTAATTTTTTGGCCTCTGTAAAGATGGTTTTAGGAGACAACTCTTGAGGCCTTGTGCATATGTTATTATGTCAAGAATGCATTTTGACGTCACAATTTCCATTGAAAAAGCATGCATACTACGAATTCATTTGACGTACAAAAACATGTGATGTACGAAAATATATGATCTGACCTAGTCCAATTATGAATTCTTGAAAGGCTGTTTAATTTTTTTTTCTGAGACGCCTTAGAAATTGAGGTGTCACAGAGAAAAAATAAAATAGCCTGTCAAGACGTCATAATTATTTGGAGTAGAACTGACCATATTTAAGATTTGTTTCTTACTGACCTGACCCCACTTGATTTCATATTGTTGAAGGCCGTACGGTGATCTATAGTTCTTAACTTCAACATCATTTGGTTTATGCCTGGACTTCCAATTAGGGTCTCGCATGGTCGGGGTCTTGTTGGCAATCATACCATATCTGCTTATTTTAGATATATTCAAGGTATTTAAAACTACATGTAGTAATGTTTCAAAATTACTTGTATCAATTATTTTCAAAATCATACTCTTGTAAATATTACTTTTTAAATTACTTTGTTTTTGTTTTTGTTTTTGTTTTTTTTTATATTAAACAACAAACTGTCTTTTGTAAAATTCTCTATCTTAGTTATTTTGAAAATTTTGCTCTTTTAATATTACTTTTTAAGTAATTTTATGAACTTAAATGAAACAAAATCTTGTTATTGGAATGTATGTATATATAATACATTGTAACACCAGATCAGACTTGGTGAAAACTTTGTTTAACCCGACACATTCTGTATGTGGGTGTCCCTTGTAAAGAACTCCTATCATGTGGTTGTTGGTTGGTTGTTGCTGTCTGCCATATTTTATTAAGTTAACCATAAATTTGGCCATGAGTTTTCACATCTAAAATTGCTTTTCATTTTGGCATGTGACAAAGACTTGATCAAGTCATATTTAGAAGATCTTTGTTTTATAATACGGTAACTCGTATGCGTCTTTGTTGTTGGTTTTGATTAGCACAGGATTAAACACTTGTGTGTATTTCTTTAGCAATGTACTTTTCAGAATTATTTGTACGAGTCATTTAAAAATATTGCTCTTTAAATATTACTTTAATAAGTTACTTTTGTAAATTACTTGATACATTTTACTACATGTAGCATTCCCTAGTGTTTTGTAGTTTGTTTATCATGGTTATATGTTGATCCCTAATGCTATATTGTTCAATGTTAAGGGACGGAAGAATGATTGCCCACACACATAGTAACCCTGCCACACTCTTTTGTGTCTGTCCCAAATCAAGAGCCTACACGTCTGTGGTTGTTTGTTTGCTGTCATATTTAAATGAGCTTTGTTTTTATTTATGTAGATTTACCTGTAGCGTATTCTAAACTGGTAATGTTTGAAAATTACCTATACAAAATATTTTATGAATTAACCTCTTTTAAATTACTTTTTAATTTACTTTGAATTTTGTTTAGCAAAATCTATCATTTTACAAAATCTTGGTAGTGGAATATATGTATATGTTACAGGTATTTTCTAAATTGAGGCATTTTGTAAAATGCCTTAAAACTTTAGGCATTTTCTAAAATGTCAGCAAGATTCAGGCATTTTACATAATGACTAATTTTTCTTGGCATTTTACAAAATGCCTGAAAATTGAAAGGCATTTAACAAAATGCCTGAAATTATTCTATAGAATGAAATGTTAAAAATCAATTGAAAGCTTTAAACAACAGAGCAGTTTTATTGATGATAATTACTGATTGGTAATGTTTGCATTTTAAGAGTTTTGATAATCAAAATAAGTTTTACTGAATTATTCCAAATTCACACAAGCACAGAACTCCACAATTATTTGTTATTTCTTAAAATGTTTTTGGATGACAGAACTGTTACACAATATTTGTCCTATTTTTTGCAAATACATTGTTTAGCGTAAAATCTGGTTTAAGCACTTCGACCACATTTGTTGAAACCTGGTTCATGACACATTTAGTTCTTTCATTACCTTTTCTGCATGATAAAACACTTAACGTTCGACAACATTGGGTTTCGCAATAAGCACACACGTCACACGTGAATATCTTCTTTTCATATGTTCCCAAAAGATTCACAGTACATTATCATGATTAGTTTGACTTGTATCTTTTGGCTTATAGCTTTAACGGACTGAAGCAGATCTGCCCATGACGGGTGATGCAGCTATAACAGGAGACTCCTACCCTGTCAATGCACTGTTATTTGTTTCTTCTTGGTCTGAGATTTTAACCACAGTTAACTACTGTCTCATTAATTCATCAGATTGAAAAGACCCATGAATTTCCTTGAGGCAGTGAAAACGAAGAAACTCATATCTTTGCATCACAGTCAAACACGGCCATGTATGGCGAAATCCATGTTATTGAGGGAATTTGCGGATGTATAAATTCTCATTGTTTCTGAATGGGGACATTAAATATATTGCCGCATGTTAGTAAAGTGTAACACTCTCTGCACGTTTAAAACTCTTCGACCGTTTTGCAGGTTGAATTTTCTGTCCCTATTGAAAATACTTTCATTTCAAGCGGCAGTTGAAATTCCTGTCCTTTATCCAGGTTAATCCACTGCAGAAACAACCCATATGAATTATATCCAAATTGTTCTCGTCTTAAAAATGCATGAAATATTTGCTGCTGAAAGCAAACAAACCAATCAGTCAATTAAAAACAAACTTCTTTTCCTCTGCTTCATATGTTTCACTTCACTGTTTTGAATCTGGATTTTCTAAAAATTCGTTTGTAAATTTTGTTCTATTGAAAGAACAATTTGTCCTTCTGCCATTTTGACAAAATAATCATAAATTTACTATCTAAAAATACAGAGTGAGTACATACTTAACGTAGTTTCACTAAAAAGCACATATCATATGACATACAAACATTCCCAGCTGGTTTTTGAATTAATTCTACCGAACCATTAGTTATTTTTTGCAAGATGTTGTGTTTGTGTCCAAGTTTTGTCATATGCATCTCAATGATATCCTTTTCTACAAATTGCCTGAAACTGAACAGGCAATTTATTGAATTTGTTTCAAAATTCAGTCATTTTACAAAATGACCAGGTATTTTTAGTCATTTTATATAATATCTGTCAAGGTTAGGCATTTTATAAATTGCCTGAAAATTCAGTCATTTACAAAATGCCTAAATGTAGAAAATGCCTGTAACATATATATAATACCAAAATCAGATTTGGTGAAAACTTGGTTTAACCCGACACATTCTGTATATGGAATTGCTTGTACTAGTTATTTAATAATATTGCTCTTTTAAATATTACTTTAATAAGTTACTTTTGTAAATGACTTGATACATTGATACATTTTACATCATGTAGCACCCCAGTTTTTGCAGTTTGTTTATCATGGTTATATTTTTATCCCTATAGTTAATGCTATATTGTCCAATGTTAAGGAGACGAATGATTGCCCACAAACATAGTTAACCCTGCCACATTCTTTATGTGTCTGTCCTAAATCAAGAGCCTGCACTTCTGTGGTTGTTTGTTTGCTGTCATATTTAAGTTAGCTTTCTTTTAAAATAACCCGTAGACATTTTTAATTTCTTTTATCATGCAATTTTCAATATTGCATGTATCACATGTTTATTTAGCTTTTTAAACTGTTAATGTTTGAAAAGTACCTGTACAAGTTATTTTCATGAATTAGCCTCTTTTAAATTACTTTTTAACGTTATTTTGTTTATCCTTAATTTTGTTTAGCATTGTTTAGCAAAAATCAATCATTATTTATTTGAAAAGATGCTATTTTTAAATTCCCTATATGAGTTATTTTGAAAATTTGGCTATATATTCAATATTACTTTTATTCCCACGCCGTAGCGGAGGGGCATTATGTTACCCTTGTCTGTCCTGTCCGTCCCTAAACTTGGTGTCCGTTCTCTAACTTTAGTTTGCCTCAACCAAATGTTATAAAACTTATTCACAATGCTTATTACTACCAAAACAGATCAAGTTCGAAATTGGGTGGCGTCAATTTTACAGTTCATGAGTTATGCCCTTTTAAACATACAAGTTGCTGAATTTTTCGTTTCCATTCTCTAACTTTAGTTTGCCTCGACCAAAATGTTACAAAACCTATACACAATGCTTATTACCACAAAACACAGATCAAGTTCGAAAGTGGGTGGCGTCACTTTTAATGTTCATGAGTTATGCCCTTTTACTGTGGATCTGTCTATTATTTTGTTGATGCATCTACTTTTAGTGAAACTTTATTCACAAGAAAAACTTCCAATATATTCAAGTATAAACATATTCTGTGTTCAATATTTGTTATCGGAGATATTTGTACTTAATAAATTATTACAAATTACAGATAAAGTTAGCATTTCGTTCCAGTACTATGAATTATTACTCTGTATGGGACTATGTATTGCCAGGCAATACTCTCAGAATGCTTGTTTACATAAAGGTTTCCATTCATACAGATTTTACCAGCTTGATATTAATATAGCTTAAACATCTGTTTTTCCCCATGAAGTAGAACAATTAATCCTCCTGAAATACTAATTGCCTTCCAAACACCCTTACATTTAGTATTCTAACGCAATTATTTTGTATCAATGGTTTTAATTGGATGACAATAAGCGTAAAGTTCTCTATCTCCTTGTCTGTAACTAACGAAGCCGACATTTTGAATTATGGAATGTTTTGACATGTAATTTCTTCTATAATAATCATAAAACTCGCATTTTGCACCTAGAAATCTTATTTTATCAAATTTTATTACATTTTGAGGCAGACAAGAAGCCAGAAAACGCCCAGTGATTTCGTTTGACGCCGGAAGCATACATATGACGTAACCTAGTTTAGGCGCCAAAGAAGATAACATCATTTCACGAAATTTTCGTTTAATGAAAATTTTACAATGAAGTAATGACTAAAATTTAATGATTTTATTTTGCATTAGAATAGAAATATGTGTATTGTATTTGAAGCTTTGCGGACGTTCATCTGTCGTTTACTGTCGCAAATATCCGTTTACCTGTCTCGCTACGCGTCGCCAGGTAAACTCAATTTGCGACAGTAAAACAACCGATAGACGTCCGCAAAACTTCAAATACAATACAGTTATCTCTAATTGAGGCTTGTAGGTCAAAGACTGATCATTTGGGACTAATAAAATATCATTTCTTAGAAATTTTGAAGTTAGACTGACATAATAGTACATGTAGATGAAAACATGTGATTCAATATTAAGACTTACAGTTATTTGCAATTTGTAACCCCAAAACAATTACATATGTTGGTATACATGTATAATTGTAATTAATTAAGTCATTTTAAGAGTGTTAAGATACTTTAAGAAGTTATATGTTTCTCACTCTTTATCTGTACAAGACTCAATTCTAATAAATGCCAAATTTAATGTAAAATTACAATTGAGAATGTCTTCTTTAAAAGGATACCTATATACAATGTATATAGCTATAGATAATGCAGCTGAAAACATAAAGTCAGCTCAGATTTTATGAAACCTGATTTTACTAAGATAACAACCTTGTCAAAATGGAGATTCTGTGTCCACACTTCACTATAAAGGATCTGACAAGACATTGCATGTACATGCTAAAAGTTGCATGTACATATGTATTATTTTATTGTTGCAATATTATCACTTGTAAGTTATATTGAATAAAGTGTGACTTGGACTTTCCAATTGTTTATCATTTTTTCAATTTAAAACAAAAATGTTAAAGGGTACCTGATAACAGTCCACTCCATCCCTCTTATAAGGTTCTTCCCTAACCACCTAAAACTTTCTACCAATAATAATTTTGTTTAACTTCTGTAGTATTTGTATAAGAAATAGGGAATGGGTTAGGCCAAAAATAACATTGAAATTGTTTGATGCTGTCTACACGTATCTACATTGTACCCACCTAAAAGCAGTTTGCCCGAGAAAAAAAATGATGGCACAATGAAATCTGTTAAACAAAAATTGTCTCGAAGATTTATATTTGTTCTAATGTTTTTTTTTCTTGTGTAAAACATGTAACTTAATAATGTAAAACAAATATTATATATTGTTGTTTTAAATATTTTTGCCACATGTTAAAATCTGTTCAATCAGACATTTTCCTCAATTATTTGACTTGCACTTAAGCAATACTTTTAATTGTCCCAGGTGACTTCTCTGAGCTTTATAATAATGACCAATTGTCTTGGTGAAAATGTAGAAAATTAATATAATCTTTTGCAAACAGTTGTTTAATTTGTTTGACCAAATTTATCAAAAGTTGTGTGAAAGTTAAATTTAAGAACTTTTTATTCATTAAGAAATACACTTGCAGACATGCCAACTTTCATGCTTTATAAGGGATATCCCCATCAGAGGTGTTGACCTGATTCTTATAAATCTCAATTATTTAGACTGAATACTTTAAAAAGGCATTCAGAATATTTACAAAATATATCTTAACACATTCATAAACATTCAAAACCCACATAGTTGTTCTTATTTAGTACACTATACACTAATGACATGTATGCATGTAGTTATGAAGTAGGTCCTCTTGTGCTTAAAATCCTCCTTGGTGATTTTAAAAGTTGGCATGTATGCATTCGTGTATTTTGGGAAACAAGTTTCAATTTCAAGATCCAATAAACTAATAAAAGAATAACGTTTTAGAAACTTCTAGTCTGTTTTGTATTAGTATTATTTAATTTATATCTTATTGTTTCTTATGTTATAGAACTACAAATTGAAGTCAGACTTATAATGCAATAAGTTTCAAAGACATGTTTTAAATTTAAAAACCTTATTATATATATGTTACACCATCTCATGCATTTATATGCATTTATAAGCTTTTGTTTAGCTCATCTTCCCACAGAACCAGTGTAAGCTAATGCTATAACTTGGTTTCCTGTTGTTTGTTGTCAGTTAATTTTGACAAAATCTTCTCTTAAACTGCTGGGCGAGAGACAGAGAGAACTTATAAACAACAAAATGATCGGCAGAAAGATCATTTTAGTCATGGAATATTCTAGTCTATTTATAGTATAATGTTGGAGTGTGGCCATTGTTGAAAAAGCACTGACTAATTGGAGTCTCTAGTTATTCAAGTTTTTGCAAAAGATAATTGCTTAACATCATGTAACTTCAAGAACAGGATATTTTTATGCTTGCTTAACATCATGTAACATCAGGAACAGGATATTGTTTATTGGTCCAGTGCTTCATTTTGGAGTCTCTAGTTATTTAAGTTTTTGCAAAAAGTTAATTGCTTAACATCATGTAACTTCAAGAACAGGATATTTTTATGCTTGCTTAACATCATGTAACATCAGGAACAGGATATTGTTTATTGGTCTAGTACTTCATTTTTCCCCATTTTGGTGTTGTGTTTGGATGTTCTTTTTTCTTGACATAACCTTGATCTTTGTATTGTAATGTCCTAGCATAAAATAATATTTTAAAACTAGAAAAATAAATCTCTTAAACAATTTAGGTTTAAAATTTCACCCTTCTCTTATAAGCATGCCAAACAACATTTGTAAAGATATTTAATTCTCATAATGATAAGCTCGTCTGTATCTGATTATATAGTAAACATAGGAGAAAAATAATTATCCACTGAGGCATAGCACAGCTTTTAATTTTCAGTTTCATGAATGTAAAATCACGACGTTTTCAAAGATTGTTTTCTTTTTTTTTTTTTTTTTTTTTTTTTTTGTTGAACCAACAACATTCTTGGTGGCAGTTTGACAGTGAAATCATTGATTTTACATTCATGAAACTGAATTCATTTTTAAGAATAGTGTCTTCTTACAAACGTCTTATGGACTGTTTCTATGTGAACTAGCATCCCGCTC
This sequence comes from Mytilus coruscus, assembly GCA_017311375.1. NCBI lineage: Eukaryota > Metazoa > Mollusca > Bivalvia > Mytilida > Mytilidae > Mytilus > Mytilus coruscus. The sequence continues at coordinate 16,712 of JAASAO010001049.1, forward strand.
AGCTTTATTCAATCAAACACAAAGCAGGGTTAACGTTGCTGAAATTGGCGTTAAACACTAATCAATCAATCAAAATGTTCACACTGGATCAGTTTCTGCTTTGGTTTTCAATCACTATGTAATGTTAATTATAGTACCAGTAGATCTTGCCTATCACGGTATACCAAATAAAACGGCTATCAACATGTATGAAAAAATATTTCACTCATGATATAAAATGGCTGGTAAATCCCCAATTTGTAAATTCTTGTCTGCTGCCTGTCAACACTGAGGTTGTGAGTTTGAAATCTGCATATGACACTGGCAGGTGTGTTTTGTCTCCAATCTCAATTGACTAGGATTGTCAGTTTTCAGTCGAAGGTTGTGGTTCTCAATGGGAACTCCAGTTTCCTTCACCTATAAAATCTGACTGCCACGAAATAGCCAATAGTGCTGAAAGTGGCATTAAACACCAATCAGTCACAAATACATTGTGAATGGGTATTGTATTGTAGGTAGTTCTGGTCAATGTTCAGGTGTAGAAAAGAAAAGTTCTTGTGATCCGAAACACACATCAAAAGCCATATGTTCTGATAAAGAAGTGCAGGTTACTTATGATCCCATTCATACGTCAATGTTACAATGCATTTGTAGATTATGTGGAAAAGAATTAAAAGAATGATCAGACCTACCCGAAGAATCTTTTAAAGAAGATATTCTGAAGTCTAAGACCATTTGTGTTGATGGAGAAGTAGATGAAGTGTTTCCAGCTCGTATATATAAAACCGATGCTCGTGAGTTCTATAGAATAAGGGCAGAAAAAAATGCTCGAAGCTCTTAATAAGTCTTCTAGAAACACCCATCTTTTACAAGATGCACTGTGATGATTGCTCCTTATGTTAAAACAAGGTAACAATTTAAAGCCGCCCAAAGATAAAGTCTTCATTACTTAGGAGTGAAATTGTAGCCAAAAGATGGATAGCAATGAAGTAGGTACTTGTGAAGAATGTCAACTAAATATGCATGGTCCTACAGATGAGACTGTATATGCAGAAGATAGGGACAGGACAAAAGGAAGCAGTGAAAACCTTTTAGTTTCAATGAGTCGTGGATACTGAAACAAATCAATAAATTTTTAGGATATACTTCAAATATCCGAAATATTGATTTTTTCAAGTCTATTGAAAGAACTTTCTAGTAATGATTTGTCATTGTTGTCATATTGTCTTGAAATCACTTATCACATGCAACTTCTAAAGATGCAGATTCTCAAACTCTTCAGTATAAAGATATGAATGCAATGGCTGATTTCAATGTGTTTGATTTGATAAAATGAAGAAACTTTATCTTAGTATCATTGTTACTTGGTGCTAGTAGATCAGATATAGATATTGCAAGTGTACAAAATCAGCAACAGAAACTTCTTTTTATTTCACGTGCGGTAGAGCTCTTTCATTTAGTGTCTTACTTTAAATTTGTCTCGCCCATGTCTTTTCTGCTCAATGTATGTTCCTATGCACTGTCTGGAAGGAAATCTATTGTGGCAATGCAAGCCCAGCTGAACATTATAAGACAGTTACACAGTGGCTTAAAGATCAGAGCACACCAGAAGTAGAAACACTCGAAGGAAATATCCTTAATGTATTTGATAATGAACAAGTCATAGGAAGAACACATCAAATCAAACCATGCAGCAAAACAGAAATTTCGATAATCACAAACAAATGTTTTATAGTTTTATCCTCTGATGACTCTCTTCAGGTAAAGTCACAACTAAAACCGCTACAGGTCCTCAAAAGCATACAGGCAGACAACACAAGGTTAAGTACAGAGCAGAACAAGACACTGGTTACTGCTGTCAATTAAGTAATGGACCAGTCATCTCCTAGGTATGTTCAGTATGAAAGGGACCATTATGAGCAGTTATTTTACTTTATTGACAGTGCAATTGAAGATGTCATAAGAGAACAGGAGACTGAAGGTCAACATGTCACTGACACAAATCAATGTTACAGCTGCTAAAAATCATTAGAGGAATTGATTGGTCAGTGTTCCTGTGAAAATGGAATGGATTGAAAAAATTACTTTTGATGGTTGCAAAAGACGTGACGGCTTGAAACAACCTAAGGAAAGGCGAAAATCATATACTGCAAAAGATTCAATAAAGCAAGTAAAGCGAAACCTACACAGGCTAACTTTCCAAACAGATGAAAATCAAACCATTGTCGAAGAAGAAGAAGAAGAAGAAGAAGAAGAAGAAGAAGAAGAAGAAGAAGAAGAAGAAGAAGAAGAAGAAGAAGAAGAAGAAGAAGAAAGATACCAACAAGTCCAAAGTAACCATGCAGGAAAACAGAGCATAGTTCTCACAGATCCAGTCTATTGTAATCCAAATAGTATGGAAACAGTAGCAAGAGTATTGCGATAAATAGGTTCAGAAAATGACATGTGCGCTATGGTGGTACAAAAGAGAGTGGACATTTGTATGCTGTGATGGTCTCCCTTTATGATATGCAAAAAGCTGAAGGAGGAAGTAGTTATATGCATTAAAGCAGATTGAAAAAGAATTTCTTGACACGCAAAGAATTTACTCTCCATGCTGACAGGAACATCCAGATGCAAAGAATAGCCAGTTCATGTACGAATTTGATTGGTTTTATTTAAGAATAGGATCAGGTCATTACGAAATGAATTTACTGAAATCATTTTTGAGTTAAATTGGATACCTTTTTGGAGGTATTATGTGAGAAAATGGGATTCCTATCAGATGCAGCAAAATGTATACTAAGGCATGCAAAGATACACACAAATCATGGCATTTATTGATGGTGTTTCATACAGCTGGATTAAGAGAGTTGGTACTCTCATGTGTTAGAAATTGTATGACTAACATTGAAATGACTCCCAAAATTTAAAACCGAAAGATATTCAACACGTACTTAATCAAAATACCATACCTAAGGCACAATTAAAATGGTAAACAGGGTTTGCTATAAGTATCGACTGGAATCGGTTTGGGGTAATTAAAAATCTCTGTATAAAAATAAGAATTGTGAATTCCATTGGAAGTCCATTGATAACGTTATTTACACCGAATCTAGGCTACATTGATTTCAGCATTCTTTGGTTCAAGGTAACTGCCATTTTGCAAAATCACATTGAAACACAAAATCATCTTTTTATAATTGTAAAATAAAAGATCAACCCATTAATATTAGAATTAAAAACTATATTCACAAAAGTACACTTGACACATGAGTTAATTCTACAAGAGAGAAATATGAGCCAAGGTATTTATGACAGGCCTTTAAAGGAAATATATTTGGCAATTTCTCTAATATGTATAGCCAAAAGAATATGGAAACTTCGAAATCTAATAAAGTTTGAAAACATCAGTTGTAATAATAATAGAATTATTAGACAATTGTATTGTGAACTAAAAGAAAATATCGTTTAACGTTTAAATCATTTACAAAATAAAGAACCAGATATCAATAATGATCTGGTACACTTATTAGATCAGATATGTATCAATTAGGTCAAGCGTGTACTTTTACCTTTTAAGTAAACGTATCGATACACTCTATTCGGTAAAAAATGTGAGTATGTCCACCTTTTAATACATTTACATTGTTTATAAAAATAAAAATAGACCAATGTATATAAACTGATTAAAACTTACGTAGTTGTAGACAGGTATCACTGTTTACAGATCTGGTGTGATCGATCTAATCTTTCATGTTGAGTGTGTTTGACTTGGTGTTAATTTGATACAAGAAAACTACAATATGTAATTTTATATATAAATGGGACATTTATCTCGCCTGTTTTCTCTGGACAGGAGTGAGAATGTAACACAGGGACCCTTAATATGCTCTCCTAGGCTACTAAGGTAATTGTAACAGGATATTGTATTTGAATTTAAAACAAAAATAAAATAAATGTCCTTATCAATAATTTGTTAAAACATTTATCACAAATACTATTGTGAAAATCCATGGATGGTATATTTATTTGTACCAGCGGTATTGGAACCCTCAATCTCAAGGCAGCGCTCTAACCGATTGAGCCAAAGAAGATCTTTCCTAACTTAACCAGTTAGACTACCTTTAGTTAATTATATCTTTAGTAATATACAGCATTCTTCCTTCTTTTCTTTATTCGCGCTACGTACCATCCACAGGTTCACTACCGGACAACCCCGAGTCTTTCACTCGGAAAACCTCTGGCCAGTTCCATCATGTCTTTCATCCCTAATGACCAGCTGGTTATATATGACGAGTTAATCAAATTAACTGCCAGGTACTTACAAACACTCGTATGTTCCAGTAGATGATATTCGCAGCGCCAATATTGTGAAAATCCATGGATGGTGCAGGCGGGATTGGAACCCTCAATTTCGGGATCTAAAGGCAGCGCTCTAACCGATTGCGCCGAAGAAGGTCTTCCATAACTCTACCAGTTAGACTACCTTTTAGTTATATCTCCAGTTATACCACACTACCATGAGCTTTAGTAATATTATACAGACTCAAGGGTGTCAATTTTTCATGAATTTAGATGAAAATCATTTCCGTTAATTTTACGCTTTCAAATGGTGTTATGGTCGTGAATCACTCTTGTGCTCGGATTATTATCAGACAATGAAAATACTTACATTACAGTACAACTTCCTTTTGTTTTCAAATTATTTCATACATTTTACGCATTTTCCTGGTCCTTTTCGAGTGTAAAACATGTGAAACTGCTTCATAAGCTAATAAATAACGAACTGCAATAAATTTTGATTCACTGCAATTTTCATTCTCAAAACGGGTTGTTTTGAATCATTGCAAAATTGCTAAAACCTGTGTTTTAAATTAAATGTATGATTACTTACATATATCTTTTAAATAACCATTTCATAAAGAGAAACAATTCGCATCTATGTTGAAAACCTTAATTTCTTTTGTGCCAGAGAAACTGCATTCAGCTTTTCAATAATTCAGCTGAATACAATTTATCTATTAAAGAAATAAGAAAAGAAAATTCGAACTGATTTAGTATCATCCTGCAATAAAAAGAAAAGAAATAACATGTTTGCTATAACTTTAGCATTCCCTTTTATATATAATACACAATAAATTTATATATTAAAACTAAATTTTAGCCTACCGAAAATTTTAATTCAAAACTCTTACGGCTAAAATTTTAGAAGCATCATCAAAATTCATTTGGCTAAAATAACTGACAATACCGTGTCGAAAAGCGTAGAATAACAAAAGGATTTACAAATAAGTCTTCTGAAACCACAGAAACAACTACAGATTAAGCAATTGCAATCCACCAAAAGTTGATTAGTATAATTTGAGGTTACCAATCAGCATGTTCAGCATATTAATCAATGAATGTGGAAAATGCAGTTCTTGTTCATGTAATTACATGTATACATGTACACGTGATTTGTCTAGATCAAACATTAAATCTCATCTGCGAAATCCGTTAAATTTGATTTTATTGGATAAATTTTCACTTTCAATTAAAATGTTGTTAGAAACCAAGGATTTGTATAGTACTATACAAATCCTTGTATAAACTAAAACTTTAGCATTTTAAATCATGAAAAACAAAATTTATGTACTTGTTAAAATTGTTCTAATGGCTAAAATTTTAGCAGAAAAATTGAACCCAAAATGTTTGAAAGCTAAAATTTTAGCCCTCAGTTTTAGTTTCGATAAGCTAAAATTTAGGTTTGTTTTATACATTCATTGTGTATCATATGGCATAAAAGTGGAATGCTAAAGTTTTATCAAGCGTATTATTTCTTTTATTTTTATTGCAGGTTGATTTGAAAGCTGTTGTGAATTTTCATTGGTTTTTCTTTAATAGAAAAATTATATTCAGCGGTATTATTTTAAGTTTAATGTAATTTTTCTAACATAAGCAAAACTGTAGTTTTCCGACAAGATGTGAATTGTTGTTCCTTTATGACATGGTTCTTCAAGAGATATGTTTAGATTTCCAGATATGACATTGTATGAGAATAAAACTCCTAGATTTTTAGCGAAAATCCATAGTCATTTGACCATTTTGCAATGATTCAAAACAATCCATTTTGAGAATGAAAATTGCAGTGAATCAAAATTTATTGCAGTCCGTTTTAAAAATGAAGATCGTAATCTATTGTTTTCGATCTGCGTTTCAGTATTCATAAAACCAGCTCACGTGTTCAATTAATGTAAATGATCTTGTCTTTGTCTCATCACTGGCAAGAACATGCCATTTTTCCCAAAACGGAAGTGCATTTGCAACAATGAAAATTGCAATAATAAATTTTATAGAATTTTTAAATTACAGTTTTCAATTACAACACTCTTTGGTAATATATTCAAATGAAATATATAATTTATAATAATCGAAATTAATTGTGATTGCCAATACCGACAATACGTGCGACTTTCGATATCATTGCGGAACATCCTGTGCAGTAGGGCCGAAAATTTAAACCAGAAACGAACTATTGGAAAAAAGAAAACACGTCGAAATGACAATACACAGATTGTAATTTATGTCATCCTTTCCTGGAATTAAACAAACATTGAAGAGTTCCTTTGGCAAGAGTGATGATTTGTTTTAAAATTTTCAACGTGCAATGAAGTAGATCGAGTTATTGATTGATTGATTTAATGCAAATTTCAGCACTCTTAGCTATATAGTGGCGGACAGTTTTATTTAGTGACAAAGCCGGAGTAATCAGAGAAAACCACCGAACTTCGGCAGGAATACTTACCATGGATACCCTATACCTTTTTCTGTTAGACAATTAAGATCGGAGTTGGACGCACCTGTCACGTGCCAAATTAAATTAAAACCTAGTGTTGATAGGTTAGTGATATTGTAGCTGAACCACTTTGACCGCTTGGCTACTGAGGCTCTGTGTAATGAAGAACTACACACTGCATTGTATTGTCGTGCCTATAATACCTGAAATAATACTTTATAAATTTTATGCAGCCGAAGTGATGTTCATGATTTACCTTCTCTCGAAATGCATTAAGCCATCACATTGAACTCTAAGGATGTAAAATTACGGAAACACGCAAAGTGATATATGACATAAAGGGACTTGCTCTCACAAAACATGTTTAACCCACCTGCATTTTGCGCCTGTTCCAAGTCAGGAGCCTCTGGCCTTTGATAGTCTTGTATGTTTTTTTAATTTTAGTTCATTTATATGTTTCAGAATTTAGTGTGACGTTCATTTCACTGAACTAGTACATATTTTTTTAGGGGCTAGCTGAATCCCGCCTCCGGTTGCGGGATTTCTCGCTGTGTTGAAGACCCATTGATGGCTTTGGGCTGTTTTCTGCTCTTTGGTTGGGTTGTTGTCTCTTTGACACATTCCCATTTCCATTTTCAATTTTATTATAAATTCCTTTTAGCATTTTAGGTCAGCTTAATCTTAGGAAATGGAATTTTAAAACAAAATTATAAATTTTGCAATTAACTACTGATGATTTGTAGTCTTTTTTTTAAATAAACATATGTTACATGATCAATATGTCAATCTTTACAGAACATTGACTTTGGTGTAGGGAAAGGTGGTATCTTTGGTTAGCTCGATTGCTAGCTGAACCATGAACTCATTATTAGCTAAGGAACTACCTTCTTTTGGCGGAGTCAATAGTTTAGTAGAGAATCAATCAAAAGTAGGAACAGTATATAAATATTGTAAATCTAGTTTTACAAGTTTACCCTTAGAGGTAGGACAACCTCGTGGGTAGTCAATGTCTTTATTAAACACCCCTAGAACAAGTTAGTTAAAATATGTTTTAAGGTTGTTTAACGGTGTTTTGATTTGTCAATTTTATTTCAATCAGTTACCGCTGTTCATCTATAACTTGATTGTTTACATGTGTATAATTCTATATAATATTATGATTGAATCGATTTAAACAAATACTTTTATATCTTTAATATATACGTTTATAAATATAACATGGATATCATTATTTTTGATTTTGATGTGTATTTTGTTTGGGGGCTGTGCTACAGAAGGCGTAAAATAAACTAATTCAGTCAAGTCTTTGAGATGTTCCTTCTCTTTTAAAAATCCTTCAAACGATTAAAATAATTTGTATTTAGAGATAGAACGAAAACTATGTCATAAAATGTACTCTTTTAACAAATCTTTCTATCAGAAAAAGGTTTCCTTGTCTAACATTTTGTCTTTATATATTACAGGATAATATTGTATCCTTTTCTTTGTGCTTTGTGAAAGCAAAACACAAACTATTTGTTCATTATATTAATTGTATTCCTCAAATGTAGATGACATTTTACGGAAAAAATATAATCAAGGAATGATGTTTACGGTTTTTCCAAATTAATTAGGGTTATTCTCTTTGTGTTCTAATCTCCTTTTAAATTGATATATCCAACGCTCTCACGTGTAATCTAATGATTTAAAAGGAGAACATATGATTAATTGACTATGTTTTGTTCGTTACAGCAATGGAGGAAATTTCACTGAGACTTTATAATATTTTGTGCGAAAGAGTAGTGGGCTAAAATAATATTGTAGTTTACAGACGAAAGTTGTTTGATGTTCGTGATGACTTTATGAATAGCATTATGGACAATTAAGTAGAACATGTCAGTAGTGGTAGTAAGGCTGAGGATTGGACTTTCCAGAAAACGATCTAGATATCATGATTGTTTATAAGTTTCAAATTGAAAACAACGATTTTAATAGAACTAAAACTGTATATGAACATTTTAATAGAGCCTTTTTATTTCTAGATGTGTGTCATGCTTAGCCTTGTTTTGTGATGATACTTGTAGATCAGAATCACCTAAATTGATTAATAAAATAAATAGAGAAGTCCCTGTGGACGTCTGTTCTCGGAGAGTGTTGTAGTAACTGATTTGGGAGCAGTTCTATCTGGAAAATAATGGAAAATGTGAATGCAAACTTGAGTTTCAAGAGAATAGAAGTAAAGGTAAATAGAACCTGTTTAACCAGTTTAGATGGTTTCATTGACTATGCAATTGCTTTGCAATAAAATAACTGGTGGAATATTGCAAACTCATTTTTACAAGATCAAGATCATCTAAGTGGCCTCCTGAAAACTTAATAGAAAATATCTGTCAAGAATGTATTTTCTTGTACCTGTAGGTAGCAAATCGGATTCAGCAGAAGATAATCCTCTTGAATGGAGAATTTCAATCTCTCGGGCAGAAAAGATATTGATTTGGTCTTGGAATCATCCACAACTTGTTTGTTATGCTTTACTTCAGCTTTTCGTAAAAGAAGTCATTTAAAAGCTAAACGTTGACAAGTTAATCTGCTCTTACTTTTTGAAAACCGCTATACTCTGGATATCCGAAGAAATTCCCTAACGATATGGACTCCCAAAATCTTATAAAATGTTTTATGTTATGTCTTCAACGATTGCTTTGTTGGAATATTCACGAATATATTCCTAATTACTTCATTCCTGAGCACAGCATGATCGACAGGAAATTTGAAGGGCAACCACGACAGGCATTAGTACGAATTTTAAGGAACTGTTATGACATTGAATGGTTAAGCGTACTAGGATGCAAGTCACTGAACGACTTTAATTGCTTTTATACTGGTTAAATCGCTAAGAGTTGATATGAGTTTAATATTGCTACCATGCCATTGGTTGGTATGTTCGCTAGTAACCCGATTGGTACTCAAATTATTGGAAATAGGCACTTTAAATTATGTTTCGACAAAGCTAGTAATTCGGATCTTTCTGTCACGACAAGAAGTATGTACGTGCTTTGTCTTATTTGCTTAAGCGAAGATATTGCAAACGAAACATTCTACGAATGCCATCAAAAGTCAAATAAGATGGTTATTCTCTAAGACGCAAGTGTTTTTTCTTGCAATTATAGCAACGTACAAAGACTCTTTATCCGGATGGCTAAGGATCGCATTGTACTTTTATTTCAATGAACAATACAATGAAGCATTGACTATTCTTCAATACGGTAGAATGACTTGTACTGTAGAAAAGCTTTTAACTTCAATATAAGGGATTAAACAAAGCAACACAACGAAATGTTGAAGAAAATACCATTTTAAAGACATAAGATTGCAGACAATCCGCAAGTTTGTCTTAAGTTCAAAACCCGTCCCTGCACTTCGAAGAGACCCTTTTTTCCATTCGTCGGCAAATATTGGAACAACCAATTGCCCGTCAGCTGTTTTTCTGCATTTTGTTCGATTTCTATATTTCTACAAACTGAACGACATAACGCAATTTCGAGAAAGCTTTCGAAGTTTACATTGGACTGTTTAAAACAATTTCTATATCGAGCGTGTTGATTTTGTGAAATGAAAGCTTGTGTATTCCGTAGTCTAGCATACACGATTATCGGAGATTATAGAACAGCATGTATTTGGTTATCAGTTGCGGTAAGAATTCAAAACAATTTGTGGAGAAGTTAGTATTTGTTTCGGTAGAATTCTGCATCTTTTATCGATCTACCAGTCAGTAGATAGGTACAATATGAATATTCAAAATTCAACTTTTGGAGACAAAATACTAAAACGTTTGTGAACATAAAAATATTGTTTAACAAAATCTTGTCCAAAGCAATCTTACATCAACTCTGTTGAGGAATATGCTAATAAAGCTTAACCTTAGGCTTGTTTTTTGTCTAGGTCTAAAAGATATTTGATACGACACATCTGCATAGCTTGTTTAATCATTTCATTTAATGAACTATTTCTTTATAACTTATAAAGAGTATCAATGAGCTAAAAGATCATTAGTGATTTCAGTGACGATATTGTTATATTTTTGTGTTTGTAGTCAAGCGTTTATGTATAAAATTAGATACTTGATTGGTTTGCGTTTGTTGAACGTTCATTTGGCTAATATGTAATGCATATTCAAGAAGAGAACAAATTCAAAAGGTTATTCATGCGATTGGTAGGCTCTGCAGGGTGAGTTTCATTGGGATTATTCACATATTCACAGGGTGACTATGAAAAATTATCAAAATAAACAAAGACGTGGAGTATACATCAATGACACGACATTCCAGCGAAAAAAAAACGCAAAACACATCAAAATCATTATTCTGATTCCTATAAGTCTTTGATCTTAATCAAATAAAAGCATGTAAAACCGTGAAGCAGCAAGTATAAATTTTCAAAAGATTTTGTTTTAATCGGCTGAGGATCGAACTCACGACTTCCCGAGCTTAAGTTGTGCTATGTTTAGTTATATCATCGAAAGGTTATGCAAAACTCCGAAATCCTGTCAAAATTACTAAAATATATTTCAAAAAATCAAACAGTATTTTACGGGTACAAATGATGATTTAGTATATGTCTTCATGAAAAAGAATTTGACGCTTCGGAATCCTATTGACTTCAAAAGGTTCAAAGGCAGCAAAAAACGCTGTTGTCCCCGCAGATAAAGCCCCAAAACAACATCGTTTTTGTGTGTAAATCACATTACATAAACTGATAAAACTTGATCAATGAATTGATTTACACAAAAACGATGTTGTGTTGGGCTTTATCTGCTCAACATATACCCCACGACACTTACTAAAGAAGAAATCCTGGATAATCATAGGTCTGTTCTATGTTCCTTTGGAATTTCAACCAAAGATGAAGAACTGGATCTTCCATCACTGTATTGGATACCTAAACTACATAAATGTCCTTACAAACAACGTTATTGCTGGGTCTTCCAAGTGCTCCACGAAACCTCTTTCTAAATTATTAACATCAATTTAATCAGCAATCAAAGCCGGGCTTCAAAGTTATTGTGAAACTACCTATTCTAAAGGTGGCGTGAATCAGATGTGGATACTAAAAAATTCCAAAGATCTTTTAGAGTACATACAATCTAAGACTCTTTCATCTTGCAATAGTATTAAAACATTTGACTTTTCTACACTTTACACAAGTATTCCCCATTTCTAACAAATTTAAAGAGTTGGTCCTGCTTTGTTTCATAAAAAAAAATTTGCCAACGTAGATTCAAGTATCTTGTCTTAAGGAGGATAAATCCTAACTTGTAAAAATCACTCTGATTCTCACAACAAATTCTTTGAAACTGACATTATCAAGATGCTTGATTTCTTGATTGACAACATATTTGTTACGTTTGGAGGACGTGTTTTCAACAAACAATCGGCATTCCCATGGGAACCAACTGTGACTCTCTTCTTGCCGGCTGGTTCATTTATTCAAATGAGGCTGTCTTTGTACAGGAACTTCGTAGGAAGAAAGAAAAGAAGTTAGCAGTATTTTGTAACTTTACTTTCTGCTACATAGATGATGTTCTCTCACTAAATAATTCAACACTTGTTGACTATGTTGAACGTATCTATCCCATCGAACTTGAGATAAAGAATACAATAGATAGAGTTAAGTCTGTCTCATATCTTGACTTACATCTAGCAATTGACAATGAGGTCGGTTGAAAACAAAACGTTATGACAAAATAGATGATGTCAGCTTCTCAATTGTGAACTTTCCATTTTATGTAGCAAAATTCCAACAGCGCCTGCATACGGAGTATAAATCTCCCAGTTGATACGATATTCCAAGGCTTGTATTTCCTATCATGATTTCCTTGATAGAGGGTTGCTGCTCACAAGAAAGCTATTTAACCAAGAGTTGCAAGTGGTGAAGTTGAAATCATCCCTTCGTAAATTTTACGCCATCACGAGTTGGTTGACCGTTTCGGAATATCCGTTTCACAGATGATAGCGGGTATGTTCCTAATGTCGTAACTACAATCCCGTCCCCTTTTTCCCGAATGTGACCTACCGAATTAGACGTATCACGGGGTTTGTCATAACATGAGCAACACGGCGGGTGTCACATGTGGAGTAGGATCTGCTTACCCTTTCCGGAGCACCTGAGATCACCCCCGTTTTGTTTTGTGGGGTTCGAGTTGTTCAGTCTTTATTTTTCTTTGTTATGTTTTGAGTACTATTGTTTGTCTTGTTGTCTTTTTCTTTTTTTGCCATTTTGTTGCATGTTTATTTTCGACTTATGAGTTTGAATGTCCCTTTAGTATCTTTCACCTCTCTTTTACTTTTCAATAGATCTTTGATCAATGACGCATCACATTTTTCCCCGTGTTGTTGATCAGACAATGACATAACCCATAAGCTCTATTGTTTGGTTTTATAAAATAAGTATCTTTCCTGTGACCAGCGACTCATTTCACAAAAAAAAAAAAATCTTTCGAGAAGAAATACTGGTACGTCATGAATTACAATAAGTTTTGTTCGTAAGATGTTTTCTTAAACGATCCCTTTGTTCGATGAAGTCTGTACAAGAAATGAATTCAGTGTTTTCATTTGTTTTTGTGCACAACCTGTTTGATTCATGGTATGTATAGAATAGAAGAAATATCTGTTCCTTTATAAAACGACAGCATGTAATCTTTACGTGAAAACAACTTGATCAAAACTTTGTTTGAGTTTTTATGCAATATATGTACCCCATACACCTGTTCGCTAGGAATCCGCATGCTTTAGGGGAACAATAAGAATTTGTGAGAATGATTTAAACCTTTAAAATGCAGCAACTATGTTGTGTCAGAACGTCAGCGACGTTATATCTGCCGTAATATTAATTTCAACTTATGCCGCAATAATAAACGATTAAAATATATACTAGTTTTACCTAGATCGCTGAAGGCGGATGCAGGTCTAGTTACCAGTCGACTCCGTCCGTCCGTCCGTTCGAAAGAAAGAAAGATTTTTTTCGTCAATGTTTTCTTGGCTTCTATGAAAGGGAATGATATAATATTTGGGCTGCAGCATTATTAGTTGAGTTGTAGTAATTTTACATCTAGATGTGCATGATGTATCCACTTCTTGTTTGTCGATAGTTTGAAATTGTACAACACTCACTGTACAAGGACATTTTTGTGAATTTTTTTACTTCAGTGAAAGGGAATGATCATTTATAAAAGTTAACTAAAACAAGAAATCAACTAAAAGAAAACAATGTTGTTTGCTGCAGTTTCTTCGGCTTGTGATTTGCCTTTATATTTGCATGGTAGCGTGCTCTAGAGTGGTGAAAATTAGAGCTCAACCTTCGGCATACTTTATTATAGGACAAATGTATGTTCGGGATTAAAAATTAAGAACGATGTACAAACATATAAAGAAGAGTGACAAGTAGGCAGCACAGTAAAGCGTGGAGAAAATTGGTAAAAAAGATTAAGAATAAAGAATGCGGGGTGATAAAATATAAACAAATAGAGAGAGATACCAAGTTTTTAAATTATGTACGCCAGACGCTTGAATGAAAAATGTTTAAACGCCAGATAAAGTTGACATACATCATTTATATTATTCGAACAATGTTAATAAGCTGTTTTCACAACATGCGAAAATGATACTATTTGGTCAAACATTCCATTACTATCAATCTTATTTATATCATATACAGAACAATGTTATCCTAGATCCGTCAGCTGGTCTGATTTCATCTTCTATATTTTTTTTCCAATTTGCACTCAAATGCACATCATTGCAGTTTAATCAATAGATAATATTTTATGAATATATGTGTTTGCGTTCATTTTTTAGTAATATGTTATAACTGTGTTTTGTGAATGTTTATAATAAACTATAATTAAACATTAAAACGTTTAATCCCGCTGCAAATGTTTGCACCTGTCCTAAGTCAGGAATCTGATTACAGTAGTTGTCGTCTGTTTATGTAGTTCATACGTGTTTCTCGTTTCTCGATTTTATATAGATTAGACTGTTGGTTTTCCATTTGAATGGTTTTACACTAGTAATTTTTGGAGCCCTTTATAGCTTGCTTTGAGCCAATGCTCCGTGTTGAAGGCCGTACCTTGACCTATAATGGTTTACTTTTATAAATTGTAACTTGGATGGAGAGTTGTCTCATTTGCACTCATACCACATCTTCCTATATCTATATAAGATCCTTTATCAAGCAGGAAAAATCATACATTCTTCGATTTCTTATATGTTTTACTTCACTAAAATTTATGTTTTATTAATTTTTCTTTCTCAATTTTATCTTTTGAAATAGTGGTGTGTCGTTACTTTATTTAGTCGTTTTAGAAACGATCTGATGACTTAAAACGGAAGCAGCTTAAAAAGTATATTTTAACAAGTTCGGAAATGTCTCATTTAGATGATTGAGGTCATAATTAGGTAAACCCCAAAAAGAACAGAATTGACCACTGCGTATTAAATAAATTATAAATTCTCACAACAAACAGTTTGTTGAAGACAACCATATACATGTACAGGCTATTCACATAAAAAAAAACATTTTACAGAACGACGCTGTTGGTGCTAGAAATTTTATCACGGCTTTTTGTCAAATTCAAATCGATGAGGTCACAATGAGCGGTTAAATACTAGTATGTCGTAAAACGTCAGAATTATATATTTTGGTTCACGTTGTAGTGAAAAATTGATTAAATATCTCCGAAAACGTGGATTAATTTCAAAATGAGACAGAAACACAACTGCAAATATAGCCAAATAAAGGCAACAGTAGTATACCGCTGTTTAATAGTCATAAATCGATTAAGCGAAAACAAATCCGGGTCACTAACCAAAACACCTAGAAGCCGACTAATAGTCTTTTCCAATACACATTTGTCGTTGCAATACGTCAAACTATAAGCCATCCAAAGTGTTTAAAATCCAAATAATCAAACAGAAACAGTCAAATATCTGCCATCAATACCAATTTCTCAAAAAGTAAACAAACATGAATATATTGCATTAGTAAACAACTGATAACATCGGACAGTGACACACATATATAAAAACTTTAACCACAAATTTCGTAATTAAATAAATAATCTTGAACTTCATCCAAACTTTGAATCATATACAAGGCAGCAAAATTCAGGTACAATGAGCTGCAAAGTTTCTTATCTGCATCCGATTTCACCTGGATAGATGCACGCTCGATGATGCTAGTTTGTCAGGCGAAATATTGTGTTTATTTTTAATCGCATTGTAAATAGTTTTAACATTCTAATATTGACATACTAAATAGTGTGTTAAAACTACAATGTTTGGCAATTTATACATTTGTGTAATTGTATTAATCTTTGTACTGTTTAATCCACACTCAAATAAATTTGTATGTTTTGTGTTGAAATCTATAAACACTTGTACATATATATATAAATTTGCAGATTTAACATTGTTGTGCTGATATTTAGAGTAATTATGTATATATGATAAATAGGGTCTGAACTTTAGCGTGACCATCGCACTTCAGCGTCCCTATCGCATCTCAGAGTCCTACCCATATACTCGTCAAAGACCACAATTATTGTAACTAGAGGACACCCGAGTCAACAAATATCAGAACTACATGTACATTTGCAAAACAAATTGAAATATCAACATTCAACTTTCATTTTGTAACTCGAGAATAACGGAGGATAAGAGTTACTTTAATATAAAGTTAGTTGCAATGTACACAGTTGAATTCAATCTTATCAGATTAGTTAAGCTCATCATGACTCTTTACGAGGAATCTGTTTCTCGGCCATAAGCTTTTCCTTTATTTGAACAAAAACGAAATTGGATATATGCTTTCAAACCTAAGTTATGTTAACTGAGGACTTAATTTTATTAATTTACCCTCTAGTACATTCAACAGTTGTAATGTTAATAAAGTTTGTTCGCTTCAGATAAATATAAGTCAAAACAATTTGTTGTTCCTAAACTGACGATCGAAGGAAAAGGTATTACAATAGCTGAGTTTGACACTTTGGATCTCGATAATGAAAACAGATATTTCAACATCTGTTTTAAAACATATTCTCTGGATCACTCAATTTTTCTGACTTATGAATATGCCTGTCAACGAACGACATGTGTTTAATATTAAACTTGTCTGTCCGTTCGTTCGTCAATCTGTACCACGACGTCTCATTATTTCTGCTTCAATGGATCTTTACGAAACGTTGATTTTTTAATACAAATTCTGTTTTACATTTAGTTTTTTTTCCTTCATATGAGCCTTTCCAGACATATGCGACTTTCACCGTTAACAATGCAATAACAATAAAGGCTGAAATTTGCTTGATTGGGTACATCAGTGTTTTTTTTTTTTTTTTTTTTCTGTATTGACACTCGTCCACACCCTTGTGAGTTTAATAATAATTGACTCTGTCGTACTATAGTTATTGGTCTTTTAGTGGTAAACTTCAATATTTAAAAGCATTTTCTGTTCCTATTTAAACCCTTGCAATTTCCTGTTTTGTTCTTTCATGACAAAATTGTTTGCTTTTAATGAATTTCAAAGTATCCGGACAGTTCAAAATTGTGTCAAATTTGTATTTAACTAGATAAAATAAATAATTAAAAGTTTACGTTGATCTATGATGGCACTATTAGTTTGTGGATTTTCATTATTCAACTTTTGTTGTTACAGAGCTGTTTCAATTGTTAGTCAACATGTATATATTATATGGTATATTCTGTGCATACTAAGTGTTTTTATATAAACCAAGGAGATTTTGGTTAAACCTGTAAAACTGCCTTCTTTTAATTGTAAAAATATTATTCAAAGGTATTACTTTTATGACACACATAGCCATAGCTGTGTATTTTATACATAATTTAATATTAGAAATCACTAATATGTATTTTGTCAGCTGAAAGAGTAAAAGCTATAGTCTGTATTAAAAATAACAAATAGCATCTTTTACATTTTATGAAAGAATATTTTGGTATGTTTTGTCTTCATTCTTCACAATGATAATAGCAATAAGACTGTTGAAGTAATTCAACATCATATTTTCTTTTGTTTATATGTGTTGTTATATTATATCATAAGGTGCTAGTATATACGTATGATTGTGTTCTATTCCCGATTGTGGATTCGTATGTTGGGTGATGCATGCATAGCACGAAACCCGTGCCATGTCGACGCCTCCGGTCTCGCTCCTTTGAAGCTCAAGCTATTACCTCGGTTTTAGTTTGTTACTATGATTTGTTTCTTCTTAATTGATTGACGAGATTGGAAAATCGGAAAACTACTGTCGCCTTAGTTAGACTGGTTAATTAAATTTGTGATTTTTAATTTTCACTTAAGTAAATTTAATAACTTTTTAGTTTAACTGACTAACTCCCGCTAACTGATTTTAAAATGTGATAATTTAGACCAACAGTGAATTGTAGCCAAAGATCAGAGTCGTTTTAAGGAAGGGTTATATGTTTTCCTGTCAAAATCCACCGTTGTGTGTCGCTTACCCATTATACTACAATATAGAATAAAACAAACAAACAAAATCTGATTTCAAATACACAACACGTTTAAAACACAGTCAAAAGTAGTTACTTAAACATGAGTCAAATTCAATCTAACAAGTACAGCAGGTTTTTTCAATAAAAAGACGAAAATAAAGAGAACGATTTTTACAGAGTAAACTGTTATGAAAAGGTGCCACATCGACCGATGTATTTTAATCCTTACCTATGATAGAATTGACATTTACACGTTGATTAATCTGACATTATTTCATAGAATAAATGTAGATGTTTAATTATAACTCACATGCACAACACAGATCAAAGCTGAAATGTCAAGTTGGTGATAAAAAGACACTCCAATCGCAGAATATATAGTTATAATAATAATCATTTTATTGTGATTATAATTATTAATATTATTATTCTTATTGATATTATTATTCTTTTCTACCGCTTTTTTTTTTTTTTTTTTTTTTTTAAATCACTATTTTTTTTACAGAAGATATTCATATCATGATAAATGTAACTTTTAATAACTCGGCTAAAATTAGAAACAAAACCAATAACATAGATGTCATAAGTGGCCCATTTCGAACTAAAATCTCAAGACGGCAGATTTTAGTTCGAAATGGCCACTTATGACATCTATGTTACTATCAATGTATAAAAATCGTTAATAAACATAGTTATTCTAATTGTCATGGTACAGATGGGTGCAGTTCTAACCTGTACAGCAAGTTAACTTGATAACCAGTCATTTGGACTGGTCAAAGTTAACCTGTGACCGGATTTAGGACTGCTCGGACCAGTCCTAGGACCATAATCTAGTTAACTTGAAAAGCGGACTTGGTCCTAGGACTGTTTTATGTCTGCCAAAAGTTAACTTGGAAACAGGTCCGCTATTGATATAAGTTAACTTCGAACCAGTCCTGTCATAAGTTAACATAAGTTAGCTTCGAAACCAGTCCTGTCCTACAGTTAACATAAGTTAACTTCGAAACCAGTCCTGCCACAAAGTTAACATAAGTTAACTTTTGCTTTGACAAATCCGATCGAAATCAGACCTGTTCCCAAGTTAACTTTTGACTGGTCTGCTCAACACTAAGTTAACTTGTAACCAGGACCGCTCTACATCGATTTTTTAAAAATATTTTTTAATATCTTTGTTTCGTAGTATAAACATCGAAAATAAAGTAAAATTAGTACTTCCGTTATTTTATAAACAGGATTAAATATAAATATTTGAAAATAAAGTACACATAAAACGTTGCTTGTAACACAAATTTATCTGTGATCTGCCAATCTATAAATTAAAAAACGATCTTGGTTACAATGATAACGGGCACTGAATATATATATTCCAATACCTATCAAATTCAACCATATTTGTGCTTTATTATGTATATCTATGAAAGGACGTATATTAGATGTTAGTTATACGTCCTTGATCTATGTAGCCACAATCAGCAATATTTTAATTTCAGGATAGAATTTATTATACAAAATGAAAGCATCATTTACACATGACTAAAAATTTTGTTCGCATAAATTTAGGGTGCCAACATGTCCTCCTTTTATTCAAAATATTGATACGTACCAAAATTTCAGTAGTTTTGATACCTCATGCTGACTTGTACAACAAAATTATTTGACCGCATTGACCAAAACAGACCATATGTGCACTTTAATTTGTAAATCTATATACCCACATATTAAATCAGCCATATTTTTATGTCAGGATTCAATGAATAATACAATGGACAGCAATATTGCAATACAATAACAACAAATTTTGTTTGCATAAATTTAGGGTGCCAGCATGTCCTCCTTTTATTCAAAATATTGATACGTAACAAAATTTCAGTAGTTTTGATACCTCATGCTGACTTGTACAACAAAATTATTTGACCGCATCGACCAAAACTGACCATATGTGCACTTTAATTTGTAATTTTTAAATCTATATACCCGCATAGTAAATCAGCCATATTTTTTATGTCAGGATTCAATGTATAATACAATGGACAGCAATATTGCAATACAATAACAACAAATTTTTGTTCCCATAAATTTAGGGTGCCAGCATGTCCTCCTTTTATTCAAAATATTGATACCTAACAAAATTTCAGTAGTTTTGATACCCTATGCTGACTTGTACAACAAAATTATTTGACCGCATCGACCAAAACTGACCATATGTGCACTTTAATTTGTAAATCTATATACCGGCATAGTAAATCAGCCATATTTTTTAAGTCCGGATTCAATGTATAATACAATGGACAGCAATATTGCAATACAATAACAACAAATTTTTGTTTGCATAAATTTAGGGTGCCAGCATGTCCTCCTTTTATTCAAAATATTGATACGTAACAAAAATTCAGTAGTTTTATACCTCATGCTGACTTGTACAACAAAATTATTTGACCGCATCGACCAAAACTGACCATATGTGCACTTTAATTTGTAAATCTATATACTGGCATAGTAAATCAGCCATATTTTTTATGTCAGGATTCAATGTATAATACAATGGACAGCAATATTGCAATACAATAACAACAAATTTTTGTTCGCATAAATTTAGGGTGCCAGCATGTCCACCTTTTATTCAAAATATTGATACGTAACAAAATTTCAGTAGTTTTGATACTTCATGCTGACTTGTACAACAAAATTATTTGACCACATCGACCAAAACTGGCCATATGTGCACTTTAATTTGTAAATCTATATACCCGCATAGTAAATCAGCCATATTTATTATTTCAGGATTTAATGTATTATACAATGGACAGCAATATTGCAATACAATAACAACAAATTTTTGTTCGCATAAATTTAGGGTGCCAGCATGTCCTCCTTTTATTCAAATATTGATACGTAACAAAATTTCAGTAGTTTTGATACCTCATGCTGACTTGTACAACAGAATTATTTGACCGCATCGACCAAAACTGACCATATGTGCACTTTAATTTGTAATTTTTAAATCTATATACCCGCATAGTAAATCAGCCATATTTTTTATGTCAGGATTCAATGTATAATACAATGGACAGCAATATTGCAATACAATAACAACAAATTTTTATTCGCATAAATTCAGCGTGCCAGCATGTCCTCCTTTTATTCAAAATATTGATACGTAACAAAAATTCAGTAGTTTTGATACCTCATGCTGACTTGTACAACAAAATTATTTGACCGCATCGACCAAAACTGACCATATGTGCACTTTAATTTGTAAATCTATATACCCGCATAGTAAATCAACCATATTTTTTTATGTCAGGATTCAATGTATAATACAACATGTACAATGGACAGCAATATTGCAATACAATAACAACAAATTTTTGTTTGCATAAATTTAGGGTGCCAGCATGTCCACCTTTTATTCAAAATATTGATACGTAACAAAATTTCAGTAGTTTTGATACTTCATGCTGACTTGTACAACAAAATTATTTGACCGCATCGACCAAAAATCCATATGTGCACTTTAATTTGTAAATCTATATACCAGCATAGTAAATCAGCCATATTTATTATTTCAGGATTTAATGTATTATACAATGGACAGCAATATTGCAATACAATTACAACAAATTTTTGTTCGCATAAATTTAGGGTGCCAGCATGTCCTCCTTTTATTCAAAATATTGATATGTAACAAAATTTCAGTAGTTTTGATACCTCATGCTGACTTGTACAACAAAATTATTTGACTACATCGACCAAAACTGACCATATGTGCACTTTAATTTGTAAATCTATATACCAGCATAGTAAATCAGCCATATTTTTATGTCAGGATTCAATGTATAATACAATGGACAGCAATATTGCTATACAATAACAACAAAGTTTTGTTCGCATAAATTCAGGGTGCCAGCATGTCCTCCTTTTCTTTAAAATATTGATATGTAACAAAATTTCAGTAGTTTTGATACCTCATGCTGACTTGTACAACAAAATTATTTGACCGCATCGACCAAAACTGACCATATGTGCACTTTAATTTGTAATTTTTAAATCTATATACCCGCATAGTAAATCAGCCATATTTTTTATGTCAGGATTCAATGTATAATACAATGGACAGCAATATTGCAATACAATAACAACAAATTTTTGTTCGCATAAATTAAGGGTGCCAGCATGTCCTCCTTTTATTCAAAATATTGATACGTAACAAAATTTCAGTAGTTTTGATACCTCATGCTGACTTGTACAACAAAATTATTTGACCGTTTCAACCAAAACTGACCATATGTGCACTTTAATTTGTAAATCTATGTACCCGCATAGTATTGTACCTAGCGCCTTTATGCCTTCTCCTGCCGCTCCTGTACACATTTTAGTAGGACCGCAAATGTAAGCAATAATATTGGAAAACAATTAATGCAAAATTTTTTCCGCATAAATTGAGAGTGTCAGCATTTCATCTCTGCAGGGGCGGATCCAGCAATTTTTAAAGGGGTTCCCAACCCAGGATAAAGGGGGTGTTCCAACTATATGTCCCCATTCAAATGCATTGATCATCCAAAAAAGGGGTTCCAACCCCCGGAACCCCCCCTCTGGATCCGCCACTTTTCTGTATTCATAATATTGAGCAGTCACAAGAGATAGTAGTTCAGGATGGTGTGTAAAACAAAACTATTAGGCCGCATCATCCAAGTACCAACACTGACATGTCTGAATTCATTTTTACTTTTTAATAAAAAAGTATGAGGTTCTCTTCTGGGAATAGTATACTATTAATCTATTATGTTGGTTGATTGATTTTGTTTGTAGTTAAACGTCAAGTGGCAACTATTTCATTCAAATGCACATTGAGTTTAATTTTGGGACGTCCCATATATCAATTAATCGGCAAAGACATTTTGAATCTCTCGACAAATCTGACGCATTTGACAAGATTGTTGATAGTTTTACCACACCGTACTATGTATCCGGACACTGTACAATTATCGTTAGAATATTCTGCGGAAAATAGAATAGTAAATCCAATGCAGACAAGTTGGATAACAATGAAATATCCATGCATGTTTAAATGCATAAAGTAAAATTTAGAAAGAGACAGGTTAAAAACGGGGAACGAAGCAACGTCGACAATGATATTGATATCCCATGATATAAGAATATTGTTCCGATGCGTTGGATAACCTTTCTATCCACCTTCTAATAAAAAAAAACAACTCTCATTTCCTTTATGATAGCTCTATTTTATTGTATAGCCATTGTTTTTATGTATATAAGAATATATCAAATAAAAAAAAAGAATTTTGTATAATATCTAGTAGAGTCTAGCGAGTAAAGAAATTTGCTATCTGGGGAAAAACAATGCGAATGTTGTTTACATATTTTAATTAAAGCTCAAGTCTGATATGAAAACTCTTAAACACAATAATCTGTCATAAGCAGACAGGTCTGGTCAATAGCAGACTTGTCCACAGGTCTGGTCAGAAGCAGACCTGTCCACAGGTCTGGTCTGGGGCAGACCTGTCCCCAGGACTGGTCAAAGCAGACTTGTCCACAGGTCTGGTCTGGGACAGACCTGTCCTCAGGACTGGTTAAAAGCAGACTTGTCCACAGGTCTGGTCTGGAGCAGACCTGTCGATAGGTCTGCAGCAGTCCTAAAAAGCAGACCGTAGGTCTGGTCCACCAACGACGAAGTTAACTTGCTTGTCTGCTTAAAATTCTCAAGTTAACTTAGAAAGCAGTCAACAAGTCTGCTCCAAGTTAACTTTTGTCAAGGTTAGGACCGCATCCATCTGTATACGCTGAACGTTTCATTCCAAGTTGATTTCTCTTTTTAACATTGTTATAGTTTAGTTTATGAAACAGACAACAACAACGAAAATCAAACAGAATCATGACTAAAATATTGCCGAGACGTTGTAACTTAGGAAATTTTAAAGTTTCGTTTTCAATGTCATGAATATGTCATATATGCAAATGTGGCATTACAAGGTTATTAACATGGTTCATTTAATATTTGAATTGTTTTTGTTCTGTTTGTATTTTTGTTATTTTGTTGTTATACGGTTCAGGAAATCATTTTAAATTAAGGAATTATTTCCTTATGCATAGCTCTGATTCAATAACCTGGTTTTGCTTCACTTTATTTCCTATTTATTTTATCAGCTCTTCAGTATTTGCATTATATTTTGGATTTTCAAATATTTTGGCCTCCAGCACCAATGAAGGGACATCTATTGTCTAATTCGGATCTGATGAAGTACAATCGGTACTGTAAATGTAAGTTTTTTCATTTTGGTAGACATAATCTTCGCTTGGTTCTTTTGCCTTGCCAATCGAGTAACTTTGATACCGCAGACGCCTTATTTTCGTTTTAGTACCCATAGTTAGCACTAAAATTCTGACTCAAACTCTTTCTCCGGAAGGACTTTACGCAATTTCTATTGACTTACCAGGCTTACCAAAACCTATGACACAAAACTGTAACTTTGTTTCAAGTTTTGCAAAATTGCATGCCTTCAATGAAATAGAACGTATTAGGGCATGTAATGATGAACACCTCAATAGAATAGAGAATAGTAACAGTGAATGTATCAAAGAAACAACAGACCTACCAAAGTGCAGAAAATAGCCATGGGCAACTCATTGGTCTTCAACGCAGCGAATAAAATCCCGCATCCGGACGCAGGCTTCAGCTTGTCCCTTAACATAATAATATACTAGTTCAGCACAATTGACGCCACAATAAACTAGGAAACATATAAATTAACCAAAATTAAATAACACACAAGACAAACAAAGGCTAGAGATTCCTGACTGGGGTCGGCGCAAAAAGCGGTGGGGTTAAACATGTTTAGAATAATTATATGCACAAAAGCAAAATAGCAGCGATTGTTTTGGCCGTTCTTCATTTCAAAGTCACAGTGAGGCTTTTAATACGGAGCCAAAACCTCTCATCTCACTGTAAGCTTAAGACGGCCCCTACCACCGGCTTGAGGGAATTCTTAGCAAAATAATTCAGGTAGACTTTGTAAGATGTATGTTATCTTTATGATTATTAAGCCCACATCACCCTTTTTCGCCCATTGTGGATCGTTTTCAGACTGCAAACAGTAAAAGAACTTTTTAGCATACGCAGTATACGAAATAACAGGGTGGACAGAATTATGAAGATACCTCTTATGTTTGGAATAAAATCGTCATGCGCGTCACTTGGAGATTGCTTGAGAAATGTAGAGCATACAAACCCATCGTGAACTTTTTAGCCATTTGGTCTCAAGGAAACTAAATAAGGCAAATCTACCCAAAAATGTATACATGTCATTCGTCACAGAATTACTGGGTATTAGATACTAACCTTACATTTTTGCAACTTATCTCCATGAAATCTGAGGTTGAGTTTCCTGTTTACCGTCATTTTCGGCAGCATTGACATTTTAGTTATATCTGAACCTGTCTACCAACCCTTTTATTTGGCTTAAACACAACTTGTGTTTAAAATAATTTTATAAATATAGGAAAACGGCTTTGAAAATGTTCACCAGTATAAAGTGGTTTCAACGTATTGAGTATATTATTGGTCCCATCAAATTAACATCGATATCGTAATCTGTTTTAGGAATAGTCAAGGATTTCCGTTGTGTCTAAAATAATTTTAGTTATAGGAAAAAGTGTTGATAATTTCCACCAGTTCTAAGTACTTTCAAAGAATTGAGTATATTATTGGTCTCATCAAATTCACATCGATATCGTAATCTGTTTTAGGGAATAGATAATGGTTTCATAAATGACAGCACATATTAAGTTACCACGATTGCAATTATCTAACATTCTTCTGTGATAACTAGCTTTTGATTATGCATCACCACTAATTTTGTCTTCAATTTTCTTGAGTGATTCATAGAATATTTAGTAGTTTAAATAGGAGGGATCAATCGTACTTTGTAAAACAACACTCTGGTTCAAACAAAACCAATCTCTGTAACTGACATGATCAAGGTGCTTGATTTCTTGATTGGCAACATAATTGTTACGTTTGAAGGACCACGTGTTTTATAGTGAACAATCGGCATTCCCATTGGAGCTAACTGTGCTCCTCTTCTAGTCGATTTGTTCCTTTAATTATATTCATATTTTATATTGGAACTTGTTATGTAGAATCAAAAGAAGCTAGCATTATCGTTGAAGTTCACGTTCCGCTATTAAATGATATTCTCTCAAAATTATTCAGACTATCTTGAATGCAATTATCCTATTAAACTTGAAACAAAGAATATAACAGATACAGATAAATCTGCCTCATATCTTGATTTACACCTAGCAGTTGACAAAGAAGGTCGGTTAAGAAAAGCCTTTACGACAAAGAGATTATTTCAGCCTCAATTGTCGTAACCACAATTCCGTCCTCTTTCCCTCGAATGTAACGTATCGAATAACACAAATTGAGATCAACCAAGGTTTTTTTTTTTTTTGGCGTTCATGTTCCTCAGTCTATAGTTTTTGTCTTTTCGTCTTCTGTATTTTCTGGTTTTTTTTTTTTTTTCTGCCATAAAATTGTCAGTTTTGTTATCGACTTATGAGTTTGAATGTTCCTTTGGTATCTGCCGCCTCTTTTTATAATGATTGCTAAAGAGGATCAACACGAAAAAAAAAACAACACGATGCTACGTAGGACAATTTTGTAAATCATTTATCAAAAAATAATTAATGTTTAAAGGGACATTTACCTCAACTGTAGTCATAAATCGAATAGAAATGTGCAATTATTTTCTCACAAGATTCGTACGCATAGCAAGTAAAACTTCATTTGTAACTATAAACAATTGTCATACAAGCCTGTTTAGATAGATGTGAAACCAGATTTAACTCACCATTTTCTTCGGAAAATGCCTCTACCAAGTCAGGCATATGGCAGTTGTTGTTTTACTTTGACCACTGCACGAGTATTGACAAAGAATAAAATATTACATTGCCGCTGCACACGTGTTTAAAATATTGCATGGCCGCTGCATGAGTATTGACAAAGAATAATAAAATCCATGGCCAACGCATGAGTATGAACACAGAATAAAATAGAGCATGGCCGCTGCATGAGTAAAATATTGCACTATACATTTTAAATGACTTGTGATGCAAGTGTACCAATTACGTACTACTTTTTTTCCTTCAGTAACCTACTTCTGCTTGGTACTAAGAGAACAATATGCCGGGTTTTTATGTGAATTTACATAAGTCTTACATAAGAAAAAGCAAATTTCCGTAACAATTCAAACCAATCAACAATGAAATATCTAATACAACATTTCAGTAAACCCGCGACAAAATGTCGAAGAAGCGAGACATAGCGATCCTACATTTTCTATAATAGACCCCATGATCGCTGAGCAGAGGCGGATACAGGTTACATCATAAACTGTATTACCTACTGTTTTAATTGTTGATTTGTTCTCGTCCTGAACATGAATGACTAATTGCTACTGGAGGTAACGTAACAGCAATCAATCAATCAATCTTGTGTTGATACCCTTACTACCCTGTCACTTATTAATGTAATAAAAAAACCTGCTTACAGTCCACTGCTGTCATTTTGACAAACTCGTCTTTTATACTTTTAGAGTATACTAGTACTATGTAATCACTAGCTTCCATAAGTCTAAGTCACAAATAAAGATAACTCTCCAAAAGTTAAATTTAAATCAAATCAATGTTATATTTTTATACATGAACTGTATGCATATAAAACGTTTTTTTTTTTTTTTTTTTTTTTTTTTTTTTTGTATTTTAACACAAACTAAAGTCGAAACTTGTTTTAATTTGCCTGCATTGATTAAAAAGCTAAAAAAAAAAAGAGGCAAATTATAAAATTATAAATAAAAACATAATTTAGCCAAATAATGATTGTCTTCCTCATAATCATTTTGATGGAAAGTCTACTGTATACTTTAAATAACTGATACCTATAGTATTTAGAAGCAAACACATATTTAAAAGTAACGTGACGATGTTATTATAAATCCGAAACAGTGTCATCATTTTCATTTTCCTTTCTTTTTATTTTCTTTTTATTTTCATAACAACTGTCTTCATTGGATTGGTATGTCCATAGACCCAAGTCCAAACGTATATATCGTGTGAACTGGATCCAACATTTCCTCCTGGATAGTACACGCCATTCAGATTTGCCATTGTACAATAGTTATACCAAAAACAGCCATGTCTTAGCTTTGTGCACAATCCACCAGAATTGCCATCATTGTCTCTGTCAGTCGTACTGAACCCGTAACCATTATTGTTTTTCATGAAATCACCTTAAAATATTAAAATATTAGTTAAGGCCTTTTAGTTGCATATGAATAAGCGAATGATTTTATCGTGACGCTTTTTCAGATCTGGAACAATTTTGATTTCTTTGGTGCACAATGCTTATTAAAACCAATTTTCGATTGCCACTGATTAGTCAGTGAAATGCACGTCTGGCGTATTGAACTTTAAGCTTGGTATCCATGGAGAGGGAATTTTCAAAAAAGATCAAGTGGCCGCTGAGAACACGCGAATGGAGGCTACGTCATCAATATACTTAACTTCGACACCTTTCGTCAAACTTCGGACACAATACTGCTACATGTAATAGGTAGAATGCAGTAATGAGGGTCTGGATGGGGTTTACAGAGTAGATATCAATAGGCCAATTCTGCAGAAAAATTATCAAAAAAAAAAAAAATAAAAATAAAGACTACAGAAAAATAGGCCAAAAATAAAGAATAGAAAAATAATGGGGTGGAAAAAAACAATATACAAAAATGGGCAACATGTATTACAAATTGAGAAAATGGCATTAAAATTTATAGAATACCGAATTGAAGACCAGATCCTCATACATGTTTTGTCATATGTACAAGACAATCTGTAACATGTCATTCTACGAAGCTCAAACAACCGACTATAATATTGAAATAAACGTCAATATTTTAACGCGTAATAATGCAATCTAATATTCAAAACGTTTACTCATGAAATTTTGGAACAACTCTTTCATTCTCTATCAAATGTACGACTGTTTTCCAAAGGCAATTTAAAATTTATTGACCTTCATCTCTGTCGTCCCATTTTGGGTTTGTAATGATTGTTAAAAGTTTTAACGTTTCTGAATATACATGAAATAGTTGCCACTGGACGTTAAACAATCAATCAATCTACACCCATGACTATCCATACCGATATGACTTGGATATGTCCGTAAAACAACGACTGTTTTATAGTAAGTTGCATTTGCATATATATTTTGCTTACTATTCGATTAATTTGTGAATTTAGATTGAATTGAAAAATACAACAGTACACGACTAGTTTGAGGGTCTAGCTGAAGTTTACGGAATAGAGAATAATGGTCAAAGGGTACCGAAAAAGGACAAAACAAATAAGAATAAAGAATAATGGGGTGCTTAAAATAAGAAATAGAGAGAATGATGAACAAACAAAATTAAGAACAGAGCAAATTGGCAAACAAAATTAATATCTATAGAAATAAAGATTTCTATATTAATCCTGTGCTGCTTTATACTTCTTTTGAACTATTAAAATAAAACGTTTCATTTAATGACACTTTTAAGCCAAATTAAAGAAAAATGAAAATCATAAATCATATGCCAACCAAAACCGACCATACTATGTCAAAAAAAAAAACAAAACAAAAACAACGAAAATATAAAGTCTTTAAAACACTACACAAAAACTCCTATCCCACAAACAACCGGGGTGATTTCATGTGCTACTGAATGTTAAGCAGATTCTACTTCAATAATTGCATCCCTCGTGTTGCTCATATCAAGTAAACATTTGGTCATGAGTTGCATTCGGTAATGTCATAATCCTGAAATAGAGGAAAAAGATACCAAAGGAACATTCAAACTGATAAGTCGAAAATAAATTACAACGCCGTGGCTCTAAAAGAACAAGACCAAAAGACAAACAGCAGTACACAAAACACAAGAAAGAAAACTAGACTGAGCAACACGAACCCCACCAAAAACTGGTGGTGATCTCCAGTTCTCTTGAAAGGTGAGCAGATCCTGCTCCACATGTGGCACCGTTGTGTTGCTCATGTACGTAAACACTCAGAGATAAGGCTAATTCGGTAGGTCACATTCGGGGAAAAAGGATGGGATTGTGGTTACGACAAATGGAACATAGCCGTCGTCATCGGTGAAACAGATATTCCATAACGATCGACCAACTCGTGATGGCGTCCGTAAAATTTACGGAGGATGATTTCACCTTCACTATTTGGAACTCTTGGTTTAATAGGACGGGATGGAGGCTAAGACAATTGTAAAACATCCGTTATCATCATCTGTGAAACTGATGTCCTAACATCCAAAAATTTTGCTGCAAAGAACACGCTAAAATAGAAATCTCGAAAACAATTCTATAGAAAGTTTTTTCTGAAAACAAGAAAGATCAGGGTACTATAACAGGATTCTATTTTGGTGGGGTTCCTGTTTTTAGTCTTTAGTTTTCTATGTTGAGGTTTGTATACCGTTGTTTGTCTTTTGGTCTTATCTTGTTTTACCATGGCGTTGTCAATAGAAATAAGACGATGTGGTATGAGTGCCAATGAGACAACTCTCCATCAAGTCACAATGTGTAAAAAGTAAACAATTATAGGTCAAAATACGGCCTTCAACACGGAGCCTTGACTCACACCGAACAGCAAGCTATAAAAGGCCCCAAAATGACTAGTGTAACACAATTCAAACTGGAAAACCAGTTTATTTTCGACTTACGAGATTAAATTCCCCCTTTTGGTATCTTTCGCCTTTATTTCATATAAAAACAGCAAACGACTGTGTGGTATAGGAAATTCTGCTACTTGGTCAAGTAAGTGCAACTGATAGAAGTAAAATCAAGCTAACAAACGGTAGATACAATTAACTGTTTTCCAATGATTTTGTTGGATATAGAAACTTGAAACAGTTGTGTTTTTCCCAACATTGTAACGATTGTTATCCTGATTCTACTTCATTTACTTGAACTTACTTAACCGAGTACAAGAATGTTCTGTCACAGAGTATTTAACCTGTCAAAAACTATATACTCCGAGGTCAAAAGTCGGTATTATGAAAAAATAGAATTGAGAATGGAAACGGAGAATGTGTCAAAGAGACAACAACCCGACCAAACAGCAGAAAACAACCGAAGGCCGCTAATGGGTCATCAACGCAGCGTGAAAATCCGCACCCGGATACGGGGTTCAGCTGGCCCCTAATATGAAAAAAATATTTTCAAGGCTCTGAAAGAATATCTGTTTATAATCAATTAAGATCAATATAAACACCCTTTTAAACATATTGTGAAATGATTCAGATGTGTAAACACAAAATTTATAAAGTGTCATTTTGTTCATTAGCATTGGTTTGGGCTGTTAATGACCGAGGGTATAATCAGCTTAGAAGTCCGTGTTTCGGTTCTGACATGATATAAAACATACTTTTCTACATATCCCCGTTCATAAATTGAGAAATTAAGGTTTAACTCAGTCAGGCAAAGTTTACCTTAGGTGAATTTGGCTACTACACAACAATGTAGTATTCTTTTATGTCCCTTTTGGTTACTTAGCTCGATCCTTTCAAACGTTTAGGGTCATCGGTTGCCGAGTGGTCTAAGAAGTCAAACTAATGTATCACTAGCTTGTCAGAACTGAGGGTGTGAGTTGGAATCCGCACGTGGCAGGTGCATTCGGCTCCAATCTTAGTTAATTAGGATTGTCAGTTTTCCTACAGAAGGTCGGTGTTTCTCTCCAGACACTCTGGCTTCCCCACAAATAAAAACTGACCGCCACGAGATAGCAAATATTGCTGAAAGTGGTGTTAAACACCAATCAGACAATCAATCAAACATATCGGTTTAACCGTCCTGATCCCTTTAAGGTTTATCTAAAAAATGATTCTGAGTGATATGTTTATTTTAGACTGGTTCCCTGTCCTTTATCTGTTTAACTCAGATACCCGTATGTTACAAGGGAGAGAACTGGTGAGGTTTCACTTTAACCATACCTGCTGTTCCGCTGTATCCTCCTACATTCAGAAGATAATTACTATTTTCATCCCCAACTTGGAAAATTGTGTACTCGGCGTAACTTGTCTCGCCTGAAAAATTTTCAAGGTCAATTCTAAGAGTGTATGGTCTGCTGGATACAATCGTATGGATATTGTCGTTACCTTTAGAAAAAAAAATACATAATATACATGGCCGTCTTAAACTTACAGTAAGATGAGAATTGTTTGCTCTGTGATGAAGGTCTCACTGGGACTTTGAGATGAAGAACAGCGATAAAACGCTATTTCTTTGCTTTATTTTGTGTTTTTTACTGTGCATGCACTGATTTTGTTTCATAGATGTATACCCCATATCCTTTTGTTTTTCTATGATATAGTCAACCAGATTAAATGTTTCATAGTAACAGGAAGAATATTGTTGTATTCAAATTATGCGAATTGTTTTAAAATATAGTAGAAATATAATCGTTGGTTCGCGACAACCCAATTTGTTTGTTTGTTTGTTTGTTTGTTTTTTTTGTATGCATTTTCTTATTTCTGGAGTGGGCCTGTAAAGAGTCTACTCATAATAATGTATGCAGCTCTATAAGGGGCCGGACATCCCCTATTAAATCCGGCTCTGAGTCTAGTCGGCTCGGCGTGAGAATAATGTGTCCGGATAGGGTGAAATATCTTTCTGCAGACTAATACCTTGTGAACTAGGCACATAAATCCGGCACAGTGTGTCGTTCTAGTACAAAGGGTTCATAGCCATACAACAGTCTAGTAGGAAAACAAACTGAAAGTTTGTCAAATATCTGATTGTATTTTAGTTTTATTAATATTTGACAAACTAAAACTGCCGCTTCAAAAAGTTTTTTGTCGGAGGAGGCCTTAAAAATAATTTGAAAATACTTAGAATTAAGGAACATATCACCCTCGTGCAAAGCTCTGATTCATCGTCCGGCTTTGGCTATGCTTTTGTCCTGTTTGGATCATAAGCTCTTCGGGTTTTTTCCGGTCTTTCGTTTAAGCTTCGGCCAACACTGAAGAAATATTTATTGTCGAAATGAGTATCTGGTGCAATATAATTGGTACCGTTAATGTTAATATCTATCGAGGTACCTTTGTCTTTAAAATTTTGTTTATCTAATTTATTACCTAACCAGTATTCACCAGCAACATCACCAAATCCTTTTTGTAATTGGCCCAGTCTCTGTAAAAATCTGTTGTTCCATCAAGTCGTCGTTGAATAACCTGGGATTATAAATAGTTAGAGCAACCATGAGGCACAAACTATGAACAAATTACACAATTTAGTACTAAAACAGTATAAGACTTTCGAATGTTTTTGGGTAAATCTATCAATCACTAGAAATGCATACTTTGAAAACTGTATCAGCCCTTCTGAAGTACCAACGACTCGTAATGGACCTAGCATTGCTTTGAGCACAAATGATGATTGTAGGCATGCAACAACCCCGACATACATATAGATGTAGGTATAAACAACATAGGCCTTGTAAAGCAATCAACACTTATAATAACAAAATGAACAAACACATTACTGTGATAAGGAATCATTTCAACAGGAAAACAAGTTCAGAAGCAACAACGCTTTTTTTTTTTTTTTGTTATTGTAAATTTCAGTTTTGTCATTACTCTTATTAACGTTAATAAACTGTTAACACAGAGATATATCTCGACTTTTGTTATTTTGTTTGTAAAATGCATATGCTGAAATCAAAATAGCAATACATTAATATGTAAGTTATGCAAAATATTCAACGTCAGTGAACCATGACCAAAGGAACTAGGCCAGCCAAATAAGCCCTACGGAAATTGCATGTGCCAATGCTAATACAACTGCATATCAAATATCATTGACCTACCGCTAGTGGTTCCCAATAGACAGATCTTATCACAAACTGATACATGTGAACTAAGCCAAAGTTTCAAACTCTATAGCGATTTCTGAAGGGCAGGGCCAAACAATATCCATTAAAATGAGATGTGCCAATGCAAATACTACTGCATACCAAATATTATTGACCTGCCACTAGTGGTTCCCAATAAACTGACCTAACCACAAACTAATACATGCCGTAAACTAAGCAAAATTTTTAATGTCAATAGACCAAGACTGAGGATGCTGGGCCAAATAATCATGGAAATGAGATGTGCAAGTGCTAATACAATTGCATACCAAATTTCATCGGCCTACCACTAGTGGTTTCCATAAACTAACATAATCCCAAACTAATACATTGTTGACGCCGGCACCGCCGACGCCGGAAACTGCATACCTATTTCTCGCTTTTGACTCCGTCAAGGCTAGACACAAATCTAATGGGTAACATTGTTCGTTTTCAGCAGAAAACTTCAAGGAAAAAGGTAAGACATCTTATCTGCGTACATGGGTGTCCAATCAGCATTGTCTCTTCTGGTCGAGGTTAATGAAAGTGTTGATTGCAAACTTTAACTTTCGACGTGAACTCTGTATATTGATAAACTTATCTCTGGCATTAAAGAAAGATGTTCTTCTCGTTCCAAAACAGCTGTCATGGCTTTTTTTTAATTCCGGAGATGGCTTTCTAGAAACAAGACGCTTACGTTATAATTGAAAACCTAAAACCGTTTCTCGATTTTAATAACTCCGACTTGCCTAGTCCTTTTATGTGATATCTTCAGCAAAGTCAACAGATAAATATATTAGAAAATGCAACAAGCTTGATTATCAGAACATTTTGCCATACTCAAAATTGTTAGCAAAGTTCAGAAAATGGGAGACGTGTGGTATACGTCAATGAGAAAGCAACCCAACGAAAAATAAATCCGTCCCGAGGCCATCAAAGTTATGAATAAATTTAAAAGAAACAATTAATGATTTACCTTTAAAATAATCGTTTTCAAATAACGAAAACGTGAATGTAAACAACCACTTACATACTTCCTGGCTTGGAAATTGTTCATGAAAAACTTTGCGGGATTAAACCATTTTTAAAGATCTCTATCCTCTCCTTTTAAATCTCGATAGCAAATAACTAAATTGTACATAACTAGAAAAACTCTGCGCACCCTTTAGCCTATAGCAATCGGTTGAATATAACGACTGACGGGTTAAAACGTACATAAAAGAATATACAGTAAAAATTAAAACCATTACCGGAAAGCCTTTAAATGCGTTTATCCATGTATTCCCATGAAATTATTGTGCATAACGTACTTGAATCTATTTTACTAAGTTCAACAAACAGTTCAACGGTTGATTGGTTTTTTTTTTTTTTTTTTTTTGCTTAATATCCAGTGGCATATATTTCAAAATATTAGGACGAGGTAAAACTAATGGTACATGTTAAATAGTTATTACTAGAAATTACCACAGAGCATAAGTAAGGGCCTGGATGGGAAGTCCGCCATTTCTATATTTTTGGGTAATTTTCTTTATCTTTAAGAGTAACACGTATACTGTAAATTTACATACAAATTACTTTACTAATAAATTATCTAATTAAATAATTTCCTAATTCTGTACATAATTCATTTCTGTAATCAGTATTCTATTACCTTATTCTTTCTACAAAATGAACATTAACGTCAGTTAGATTGTTGTTACGAAGTTATAATTTCAGATGTGATAAACTTTTACGTTAAAATAGATTGTATCTTCTTTTTTTTAAAAAGATATGCTATCTGAAAATGCATGTAAAGGGAAACAATCTAGTTAAAATTTTCAACCGCAAATCCGCAATGGATGAATTATACAAGCTGAAAGGAACGGAAAGTTTAAGTCAAGTTCAACGCTACAACAATGTATATTGCTTACTAAATATATAATGGTGTATACTGCGGGTCGATTCAATCACAGGTTACTGAAAGTATTTATGTTTTCAAAATTAAACATAAGGGATTGTTGAATTATGAATACTCATTAGAACAAGTAATGAAATGAGAGGTATTTTCTTTTGCATTTATTTCTTTACAAACATTTGTTTTGTAAGATGATGTAAAATACTTTTTTAGGTTGCCTTTCGTGGACAACTCGTATGGGGATTATAGATGTAAATATTTTTAAACTTCTTTGATTTGGCTTCAAATTCAAAATCTAAAAGAGTAGTGTCAACTCTTTAGTAGATTTTAACTATTTTCAAATATTTTTGTTTTATTTCATCCAATCATTTCAGACGAGTTAGTATTTTGAATTCATAACACATGTATAATGTAAATAACAGATGCTTAACAAAAATCATCGAACATAAAGGGACTTTTATTTGGTACGCCAGACGTGCGTTTTGTCCAAAAATAGTGTTTACACGACTATATAGGTGCGCTCGAATAATGAAAATGTGAAAGGCAAATTATATAAGAACTCGTTCCAAAAGCGTTTCGATAATTTTGCATAAGGCCATCTAAGCTAGTGAGTAGAAATCTTTTTCAAGTACTATGACATGTAAATGATATGTAATGCCAGCAAAAAGTACCAAGTATTTGATTACTAGTACCCTGCACGAGTACAAGACTTCTACCTGCTGTGTCTAGAATCAGTGGAAGTTAAATTTTGATACACAAGACAAGGGTTTTGTTGTCAATAAAACATGATATATCTAAATATCTTCATCCTAAATAACAATAAAACATACGGTCCATCCTCCTCCGTCAGTAGACATATCACAGTAAGCCTTGATCCCATTTATATCATCCGGATATATGGTATATACACCACTCGGTTTGGTTTTTACCTCTCATATAGCTGCAGTCCTTGTACTTAATTGGTGCAAATGTTTCTGAAAATGAATGTTGTTAAGAGAGTTTCTTAGCATAAGTTTGTTTTCATATCATAATAAATACGACAATCTTGACATTTACATGAGTTAAGCATGTAATTATCAAAGAAAAAAATCAAAGTATTTCCATATGTTTAGTTTTGAATATTTGAAAATTGAAATAGAACAACACTTTTGGCATCATTAATAATTTGCAAGAATCAGTTTGTTAGAGTCTACAAGTAGTAGGATAATCGGCACGTCAACAAATTTGCATTTATAATGGAAAAATAAAGACAAGGTTTATGTAACAATACATCTTGTTAGTCTTTGTTTTATGAAAACGGAAACAAAACACTTCAAAATATCACCGTCACCGTAATCGTTACAACATTAATGGTTGAGATGACTTATTGAACTTTTTCACCATATGTACACTCTCACTATTATTTTTCATGTTACTGATGTGAAATCTAACACTACAAGATGACGAGAAATAAAGAGCACTAAATAATAATGATAGCTAAGAAACAATTTTTCAATTAGTTTATCGGTTTACAGTTTTGAAGATTTTTTTCGTTGTCATAGTGTTAACCGTTTTCCTGTACTGATTTTTATTTTATATTCTTAAACAACGCTTTTTTTTTCTTAAAGGAAGTTTTGTACCTTAATTTAATATTCATAATATTTATATTTAGCTATATTTGCTTTATATCATAATTTCCATCTCAATTAAAAACACCAAAGCAACAAATACTTACAGGGCATCTTACCTTTTAAAGTTTCCATCAAATTTGTTTTCCATTCTTCTAACTTGTTCATTTGGGTTTGCAGGTTGGTAGTACTTTTAACGAATTGCTGTTTTAATTCTTTTGATAAATTAGAAAATTTAGATTTCAAATTATTCGCAAGATCATTTATTTTTTGTTGTTTGCGTCTTTTGATTTTTGCAGTTCAGATAGATATTCGGATAACATGGACAATTTCAAACTTTCTTGTTTGTGTTCAAACCCACTT
Organism: Mytilus coruscus; assembly: GCA_017311375.1. Lineage (NCBI taxonomy): Eukaryota > Metazoa > Mollusca > Bivalvia > Mytilida > Mytilidae > Mytilus > Mytilus coruscus. The sequence goes on from JAASAO010001049.1 coordinate 54,756, forward strand.
AACAAATCTATTATTTCAGTATCGAAGGTTGATTCACTTTCACTTAAATTTTGGTAAACTTCAGATACTTCAAGCGTTATCTCCCTTTGCTTTGCCTCGAGATTTTGAATTATATTTAAAATTGCTTGTTATATACTTCTTTGTCCTGTTCAGTTTTGACGAATAATCTTGTAACATGGATGTCTTTGTCTCGTCTTGCACATTTTTACCATGTCTTGAATCTCCTCAGAAAATGTTGATTTAATATCATCGTTGATGTAACTTTCCAACTGTTGGTTCAGTGAAGTTATATCAAGTTCTGCTACAAGCGGTGCTTTTAGATCGTTTGAAATCAGTGGCATTCTGACTGGCTTACATTCCGAGTTGGACTTTGAACAAGGTTTACTATTTACATGAACAGTTGACAATACAATTATTTGTAAAATAAATGATATTGTTTTTCAATAGCCTTCATCATGTTCATTGCAAGTTCGTGTTTCCTATATCAATATAAAGAATATGTAGTGTTGTAGTCACATAAACTACCAGTCATTATAATTTGATATATTACAATGTAACATGCAAATCGAAATAGAATGTAATTAGACGATCTCTTCTCTGTCAATATTTGTAAATTGCTTGTGATGTGAGTAAAGGAAGTAAGATGTAAGTATGGCTTTACAGAAATGTTTAACATATTGAAAACGTTATTAACAATTCTATATAACTTTCGCTATAATCAGCAACTGTTGTTGTTCGGTATTCAAAAATGACATTACAGTTTCATCAGAATAATTAGGAACTGAACTTGTAAAACATGAATATTGACATGCATGTTTAACAAATGATGAATGGCAGATTCATCTTATTTGTCCAATTGTATTTTATGAGAAGAAAATCAGAATCTTGCAAAGAGAGACAACGGATACCAAAGGGATATTCAAAATCATAGGTCGAAAAGAACTTCCAACGCAATGGCAAAAAAAATACCAAAACACAAACAAAAGTAAAATAACAAAAAAAAAACGAACTCCGAGGAAAATTCAAAACGTAAGTCCCTAATCAAATGTGTACTAAACATAACACAGAAAACTAAAGAGAAACTAAAACCCAACCAAAACAGGAGGTGATTTCAGGTGCTCCGGAAGAGTAAGCAGATCCTGCTCTACATGATCATATTAATGCAAAAATAAATTAGACACTCCTGACCATTTCAGTTATAACTAAAATATGCAGCACCTGCTAGTTACATGGATAAGTGATAAACTGTTTCTTGAGTAGAATGTATGCACATCTCATACTTATATCAGTGATATTGAATACAAAACATGAAAATTAGAAAGGTTGATGGATAAATGGCTGGCTGTTTAACGCCTAATGTCATATTAAATGAATATAACAGGTTAAAGAAATTTGAATAAAACCCAGATTTGTCCGATTTTTAACTTGCTAGTTCGTTCTCATATTAATAGTTTCGAAGTAACATGTCAACTCCGAGTCGGTCAGGATTTGTTCTTACTCATATTTCAAGTAATTGCTACGGAGCTTTCCACAGAAGAAGCAACTATCCTTTTATATGTTTCGTTTGACCAGGTGAACCAACGATTTCCTTGGTTGAGCACTTTACCTTGAAACTACCGAGGAGTTCTTAAAGAAAAGTTAAAAGCAATACATCTATAGCAAAATGAATTCCATACCAGATGATGATACACAATGTATATTACCACTACACTTTACGTCATTGAAAACTCTTATTGTTTGTACAATAACCACTACTATAAAATTTCGAGAACATTTCTGTTAATTAAAAACATGTTTTAAAATTTATCATAAGAAAATGACCAATTTTACCGTGTTGTTACCATCAAAGTGGTACAAAATACTCTAAGTTAAGACAAATCTGTGCACGATATAGTTTTAATGACCGACATATATAAATAATTAAATACAATTGCATGTTCGGATTCAGAGAGGCAAAACATTCGTAGACTTTGATATGCATTTTACTTTTAAAGCTTGCAGAAAGTTGTAAAAACACCTGACTGTCACTTGATCCGGTCTACTCAGCCAACAGTTTAAATCACCTTCTCTTCTGCATATACATAATATCATATATATGCAGTGTCCCGATTGTCCATATTGATCGATACATGTCACTACACATACTACATGAGAACAACTAAAACATATATCCGAACTTAGTAGTAACGATTAAATATGCTGGTCAATATTCAGGACAAATTTTTTCGCCATGGAATGGATTTATATATTTTTTTATTATGTCTCTACATACCGTAACTTTTAAATTTTCCTAAACAAATATATTTCCTCGCCATGTAATACACACGTTTAAGGGTGTTCGCTTATCTTGTTTTTGACTTTTTATCAGATATTTGAAATCATCTGGTGTAATCCATTATTCCTTACTTTTCTTATCATAATTTTACAACATATAGTTGAAAAACCATTTTGAAAATCTTACTATTTTTCATAGTTTGTAAATGAAAATAGATGTCAATATTAAATGTGTGAAAATCTACAGAGAATTGGTACCCCTGAAACTTTAAATGACTTGTATCTCAAACACAAAGACATGTTACATTCCGTTATATATATACTATCGGTTTACATCAGTTTCTTAAAAGTTTTTTATTTTGAAACAAAATAGCGAACATACTTACTTAATCGATTTCAGTTTTTTTCTTCTAAAAACATAGTAAATTCCTTTACTAAAAGAATTGAGTACTAATAGAATGTTTGCAAAATTACATGTTACGGCTTTCTGCTGTCATAACTTGAAATTAATATGAGATCGCTTGACAATTGTTTCAGTAAAATCAATATTAATGTAAATAGGTAGAGTGAAAAGATCCCCAAAGAGAGGAAAGTTTTTTTTTACGTCATGAGACTGTTATGCTGTGACATGTATTTCTGATTTTTATATTGCAAAACATTACTTATAATTGGTGTACAAATTAAATATGATGTGCATTTGCAATGTAATACGCGTATATCACCTGTACTTAATTTAACTACATTCATCCGAATTATTATTGATGAAGAAATAACCTCATGAAATACATTTATTATACAGTTTTGTCTGAATATTATTAATTACTGCGATAGAAAAGATATTTGCTAATTAAATTAAGATTTAAATTGATTAATGGTATATACCAAATTACATAATGCAACACCTTTTTCTTATTAATTTACAATTAAATTTCGTCTTTAAATAAATTAAATGCATGTACCTTAATATCAATTAAATAAATCTTGCTTACCTTTTAAACAGAATAAACAAAGTAAACTCAGTGTCCTGGTTACTTCGAGAACGTTGTCCAAATGACTTAACATTGTTTATATAGTCACTATTGATACCTGGCGTTCTCGTACCCCAGACGAAACCAGTTGTCCTTTTAAAACGATTGAATTGATGCCAAAATTACGACTGCTTCAAAATTTGCAAGTTGTGTTTTATTATATTTAAAGAGCATCAAGATTGTTATTTCCAAAATTAAATAAAATTACTTTTCGAAAACAATTTTAACTTTCAATCTTTATAAATGAAGTTACTGAAGGTATGTTTTTTTATACTTAGTAATTTTCTTATTCAGTGATACATCAATCAGTCGTACCTCAGCATTCTTCAGTGACCCAGTAAATAAATGAATATGTATGAGGCTGGAGCTAAATTGTTTGTTTATAAATATGGTTCTAACCTTGGATTGATGATAAATCGAAATGCTTACGTACTTCTTGGCAAACATCTTACTTTTCGTGATATAGATTAATTATATAATAATGTTTTAAGCTCCTTGATGTTGTACTTTAGTTAATAATTTTGTAACACAGAAATTTTACTTTTACTCCCTCCATTGATCTTTATTGAAATGAACCGTGTCTTATTTTGCAGATCCCTAAAATTAAAAAATTAACTAGAAAGAATTATTCTTATTTATTCATGATATTCATGAACATGTTACAAAACTAGAAATATAAGATTTGATTTTAACTTAATGTGCACCATTTTTATTTAGAATATTTTCAATATCGTCCTAGATCCTGTCATAACATTTACACTGCAAAATCATAGTTTATATCTTTTTCACACATCAGTCAAACTTTGATTTCAAAACTGGAAATACCAAATTTTTATACACTTTATTAGTTCGTCCTGTATATTAGAAATTTAAAGAAAGAGTGGTATATACGTAAACGAACAAGCAAAGCCAACAAGAAAAATAGATATCAAGTTTGGATTCTTACTCTTTCACAGAGACGTATCATTTCACCTCGTAAGGCATATACTATACAATGACTAACACACCTTATTACCGGATACAGCAGCCATATATCAATAACATATCAAAAACTGCTGTTCACAATACAACGGCAATTGGAACAGCATAAAACATTCTTCTGAACACGATAGCAAACATATCTATGTACTGGCAATAGAGAATACAGATCCTATTCAATTTGTAGTAATGACAGCCAGTAATGAGGTGAGATTAGTCTATCACTATCAGTAAACAGGATGTAACATTTTCCAGTATCTAAACTGAATGTTATATCATTATAGATGTTTGTATTGAATGCAAACATATCTAGAATAAATAGGTCATCATGTAATTTGTGCGAAAGTACGATTTTTGTTTTATTAGATAAACTAATTGTAAATTAGCGCACAGATACAGTATTTATTGATCAGGGTTAAACTTGGAAACTCAAAAAGAAAATAATGTAACCAGCTGCACTTTCATCAACTTGTAATTCGTCTTTGTATGCACACGGTTGCGTGCTCAGCTAGAGTTCAGAAAGTTGAGAGTTTAATATCTGACCGACTT
>JAASAO010000569.1:0-65075 GCA_017311375.1 Mytilus coruscus
AGACTTTTATTCTCGTACTATGAACAACAAAATTATTCATTTTGTAAAAGATATTTCCGTTCTCCATTTATACTGTAAACCTTACAAGAAAAATATTTTTATTTACCTGTGTAGATTATTCTATTGGGCGGCATTATTTTTTTTTACCAAATGTTCTTCTAAATACTATCTTATGATTATAAAAGATTCTGTCCAAGTTTGGTAGAAATCCAGGATATTATAAGAAAGTTATTAAAATTTTAAAACTTTACCAACAGAGTAAATGTAATGGTAACTGGCAGAAAAACTATGTCCATTTGTTCGTTAAATACGGAACATTTTACAAAATTTAGTGTAAAACATAACAAACGAGAAATGAGAAACATTTATGAACCACAACAACAAACGCCAACTACTGAACATCAGATTCCTGACTTAGGACAGGTGCAAACAAATGCTTCGGGTTTAAATGTTTTAATAGGTACCAACCTGCACCCTTATCTTAAACAATAGTGTAGCATCAGAACATAGGAAGAAACACTATAAAATATCAATTGATATGGCTTAACTCAATCAAAATGCATATTAACCTTTGTTTATCCGTGTTTTACTTTTATGTGCATTCCTTATTGGCTCCTCAATGCTCTTCAACTTTATACTTGTTTGGCTTTCTAACTATTTTTATTTAAGCGTCACTGATGAGTCTTATGTAGACGAAACGCGCGTCTTGCGTATCAAATTATAAGCCTGGTACCTTTGATAACTATTTACCTTGGTTTCACTTTCAATGTTTTCATTCTTTTCCTTTTAATAAGTGAACACGCATAATTCATGCGTAATTAATCTGTAGCTAGGGTTAAATTTAACATGTTGAAGGTCACATGAATACGGATACAATGAGGTCGAATTATTTGGTTGCATTATGGATGTTTCTTAGCTTATTTTACGAAATTGAACAATACTAGCTGCTAAAACTAAAAGCGACTTATCATTTCTTTATTTCACTTTCAATAATGAGTGAACAAAAGAACGTATTTAATTTTTTATATATATCTCGTAGCAAGTGCCCTTTAATAACAAACAATATGTCGAAAAACACAATGGTAAAATACAACAGCCTACAAAAATTACACATAAAACGTAAAACTGAGCAATATGACCCGGACCAAAAACCTTGAGGCATAAACAAAACATGTCTTATCTTTACGAGACTAAACGCGTCATTTTAAGTAAGGTTTGGTAAGCCTGCAAAAATGTATAAATACACTTATAATTTTGAAGCTTCATAACAAAACAAAATGACCTTTAGGATTTTTGATTGTGACTTACGAACTAAAACCACCTTTTTCATTGACCATGTCGTAAAACGGATACATTTCTCCAATTTGAAGAAATATGTCTGTTCATTCCTCGGATTTTGAATATAATCATCATGCATGTAACGCTACATATATAGTCTTCATATGTTTGAGTCATGTATTGTTCTAACATGCAGTGCTAGTGTAAAATATACCTGTTTTACACTACTGATAATAAATAAACAGAAGACTGATATCGGTTTCGAGGATATTCTTATAATTAGAATGCTTTCACAACCAATCCAAATTAAGCAAGTCATGACTAAATAATTTACCGTAAAAGTTCTTTATGTTCATCATTTTCTTTTCCTATGTATACCTTCCAGTCAGTCAGCATTGTATTGCCTCTGTTCTTGAATAAGGACCATCTGTAACCAACTGGAATGGTTTCCTTATACAATCCAGTGCAGGGTGATTTCCGCCATTTTACAGTTGTGTTGATGCAATTATCCGCCACATGAAGCGAAGCCTGAACTTTTATGTTCTTGGATGTTACTGTTTCAACTACAATGTCACTAGAAATGGAAGGCGTAAGACATTTCAATACAAAACACGTCTTAACAAATACCTTATAAACTGATTCTTTAAAATTTCCATGAAAATATTTATATCGATACGTCCCAACCGATTCATACAACAGTCTGCTTTCACAAGTAGTATCGTTTGTCATTTGGCATAGTGCTACTTCATAATGTATTACATACTGCTTATATTCTTCGCCAATTGACCAGTAAACAGGTAGGAATGTAGTCGAAGATTGCAATTCCATGTCTGGATCACAATGATAGAGAAATAATGTAATGTTTGAATATTTATTCGAATTATTACTGTCTTCATCGATGGAAATCTTTGAGACGGAAACTAAAGGAATAAATGTTACAATCATCCGATTCAAAATTTGTCTGCGAGATTTGACAAGAACATTTGTGTTTGATATTGTAAATGATGTGTTTTATAATCTGTTAACAAAGAATAAGTAACGCCATGTTGAAGAGGTTTTGAAAGTTGAAGTACAGTATGCGATGATGAGATAATCCATTTGTCCAATACGTTTTGTTCTCCACATCGAATACCATGATGTATTGTCAAAGATGACGTCACAGTGGTACTGTTTAATATTATAAACCCATCTGACGATACTCTGTATATTTCCTGATTTGTATTAGATGCCCTGATAGTCACATAATACTGTTTCTCTGTCTTAAGTTGGCCTATAGATTCGCACGCCCTTTCTTCATTGGTTGCGTTAAACACGTGAAAAGCTATTGCATCATCAGATTTCTTAACAGTACCGACTCCTACTTCAAATTTTATCTCCTCATTTGTAAAACCTTTCATTACAAAACAGTAAACGTTAGCGTCATATATAACATCCAAATCTTGATAAAAGCCTTCACTCCAAGGGTCAACATCTAACACTAATCCGTGTCTAGGTGGAATAAAATTTGGTAGTTTGAAAGAAGGTGTATTTATACTGCAATAATGTCCAGCATAGTTATATACATGCATTTGAATATGGAAGTCTAAACTTTTCTCTGAATCATACACTTGTAACTTTTTAACTGGGTATTTGATGCATTGGTGATGTAGACCACACTGACAAACGTGTGCTTTGATATTCCACTCTAGAAAAGGTGTTACATACTTATTTTCGACGCCTGCAATGATAGTAATACTATAAATAAGTTTAATTCTTTCAAATATTAGATGTTGGTGAACATTTCTCCATTCCTAACTTAAAAATGTAACGATAAGAATAAACAAAGTTACAGCAACAAAAACACTTTTGTACGTGCTTTGTTATCGGTAAACGTAGAAAGTATCATTACAATATGTTAGTATCAAGATTTCAGTATGCGCCCCAGGTCATCATATGTATTACCATTAATGGCTGAAGCGCGCTGGGTTTATTCCATGTTTCAGTTCGATAATCATGGTTATTGAACTGTCATGATATATCATGAATGAGCCTCCAGGCTCATGTTATCTTTAACGATCGTACGATCAAATATTGACTGTGTTATTCGTCTAAACAAATTTTGTTGCGTCTAAACAGCCTTGCTCTTCTTTTCCTCAGAGAACTAAAATAACCACTTACTGGTATCTTAATTGGTGAACTTAAAAAAACATCAATTTGAAGAATATTTCTTTTAGACTAATTCATTAAAAATATTTTAGCAAAAAAAAAACTGTATGCTGAATATATATTTCTGCTGAATTATTTCGATCCAGCAATTTAACTGTTATTAACAAAATATTCGTACAAATAATCAAAATATGTTTCTGAATTTCTGGGAGAATTTGATTGAATCCCCAACTGCACTCGTAGAAATTTACGAATATGCGTTTTAATGGATAAAAGATTCAACGAGAGAGACGGAAGATACTAAAAGGATACTCAAACTCAAAGTTAAAACAAACTAAGGGGAGGGTAGGAATCCCGCTAACATGTTTAACCATGCCACATTATGTATGTATGTGCCTTCCCAAGTCAGGAGCCTGTAATTCAGTGGTTGTTCTTTGTTTAATGTGTTACATATTTGTTTTTCATTCAATTCTTGTACGTAAATTAGGCCGTAAGTTTTCTCGTTTGAATTGTTTTACATTGTCATTTCGGGGTCTTTTATAGCTGACTATGCGGTATTGGCAATTTTTGTGTCATTTGGTCTCTATTGTGGAGAGTTGTCTCATTTGTAATAATACTACATCTTCTATAGTATATTGACAACTACATGGCAAAAATTAAAACCATCGACACAATAGTTTACAAAACACGACTATACACTTTAAATTTTCGACATAGTTTAGGTCCTAAGATGGTTCTTACCAATTCGTTGTAAATTTTTTTAAAAGCCACTTTATCGATTATCAAAAGTCATACCACATTGCAAGCCATAAACGTCCCCGACATGACAGTTGTCAAATAATTCAAACGAGAAAGCTAACTACCTGCTATATGTACCAAACAATAAACAATACAAACAACAAATATTATATACTGTAACAAATGACACTCCTTAATTACATGATCTTGTCTTTAGACAGATACATACAGAATCTAGAGGAGCGAAAGATGTTTTGGGTGCCATACCTTCCGAAACATGGGACAGTAGATCGTGTAGGTTTTGTCCTGTTCCTTTAACCATTTTCATTTTTCCAACTTAGCTACAACATGTGCAAGAAGCTTTTAATAGTGATCTTATTAAGCTTGTTTATCTTATGACGTAATTCGTTCCCAACTTACCTATACGAAATATTACTAATGTTATTTTGTCTGTTTCTTTAATTCTGTTTCATTATGGTTTCTCATTTTTATTATATTTGTATGTCTGTTTGTAATTACGTAAAACTCTTCTGACTTACCGACACGAAACATTACTGATCCAATTTCTTCTGTTTGTTCTGTGTCGTAAAATGTTTTCTTATCCCATTTAGCAATAACATAACCATTATCAATAACAGGCTTTGGAATTGCCTGACAAACTGGTGGTGTTTCATCTGCTAATATTGGTCCGAACCAAATCTTCCTGTCTAGACCAGCTCTGTTTTGTACTTTGATGAATATGAATATAGTTTTTTCCCCGATAAAACCTCTGTGATGCTGGATGTAACTGGAGAGGTAATGTGTTTTGGTATAAACCATTAAATTTGGACTATCGATTACGGATAAATCTTTCCCAAATCCTACATAGGCATTAGATATCTGGCTTTAATCTTCACTGATACCCCATGTTATTTCAAAAGATCCGTCGGGGTGTAGATACAGTTTTGTTTATAACAGCTTATAGTACTGCACATGAATGTAGATACGGCTATATCTTCGCCTGTATTTTCCTGTATAATAGGAAGTACACTCAACATGTCGTCATTACTCTTGTTTGTGCATACTTTACTACATTCATCCCCAAATAAATTAACTCTTGACAGATTTTGCTTCATGAGCCATGGAACGCCGTCATAACAACCGATAGATTCTACCGTCTGTGCATGTTTGATGCTAACGTTTACAATTTCAGGAACACTTTCATCGAATATGATTCCGTCCGAACAAGCGATCTTTGAAGGACTCATTGCGTGATTAAATGCTATAACAGTCACATGATATTTGCCATGACCATCTGGAAACGCTAATTTGGTAGATTCATGGGTGGTTTCAGTACAAAAGAACCGTTCCTTTTACCGGCCTCTTTGTTATTCAACTTTTGATACAGTTTCTACCGATGCCTACTCTATACAACTTGATACCACTCGTGGTCAATAAATCCATGCCAGTGAACAGTGACTTCATTAATACTTGTATAGTCTATATCATGACTTCCTACTGGACCTTCCAAAACCACGCCTACCTCTGGCGGAGATTCGTCAACTAATATGTCTATATGATCGTAAGCGACAAGAAAGGCGTTGTTTGTTGCTGTCACCGTGAAGAAATATCTCCTGTTATGGTTTCCGTTATGTTTATTTTGAGTTTTCAGCTTTTTTAGTTCTGCCACATATGTTGTTGATGTACATTCACCAATCATTGGACAGTAACAAGCCGTTGCATTGGTATATAAACTCTATTGAAAAAGAACAATATTATTTTAGAAATGTCCAAACCGTTGCATCAAATTAAGTGGTAAATATTAATTGAATGTAAGTTTACTATTTCCTTCTGTTGTGATATCATATTTTTCGATATTTGCTATTCCTACTGGTCAGGATAAAGTCATTAATCTTGATAAATTCATTATTACAGTTCTGATTTGATTTTCAATCATGACTTAGAGTTAGACGAACAACTGTACAAAACTTTGTTCTGGACCTACTCATTATTAAGATGCTTCTCGTTAGGCATGTTTATTTTTAAACAAACTCAATTTTCTCTAATTCTTAAATAAAACTACATACACTGTAGGTGTCATGGTTACACACAATAGTTATATGACTATCTTTTAAATGAGTTAACAACAGCCAACTAAAATCACTGAAATTTGTTTAACCTTATATCAGAAATATATCTACTCTTTTATAATTTGGAATATATAGATAAAAGAAAATGTGGTATGAGTGCCAAGGAGACAACTCTCCATCCATGTCATAATTTGTAAAGTAAACTATTATAGGTAGAAGTTAACCTTCAACACGGAGCCTTGGCTCACAACGAACAGCAAGCTATAAAGGGTCCAAAACTACTACTGTAAAACCATTCAAACATGAATACCAACAGTCTAATCTATATAAAAACCAAGAAACGAGAAACACTTATAAACCACATCAACAAACGACAACCACTGACCATCAGGCTACTGACGTAGGACAGGTGCAAACAAATGCAACAGGTTTAAACATTTTAATAGGCGCCAATAAATATAAAAATATAAAAAGAAACAAAATTAAAGAAATGATTTAAATTGCTCTTCTGATTTGGGCTAAACTATAAAGTAAATACATGCTGCTTGATGAACACTCATTTAAAAAATCACACCTGGGTCTGAGAGTAATAAACTTTAATATATAAACATCCATTGAAAATTAAATAACATCCTGTATAACTTTAATCCTTGAGTTTGGTCGTTTTGTTATTTTACTTTTAGAAGGGCTTTTGATATCACTAGATAAGTAATACACGAATTTAAGAAAATGGGGTTTTTTTTACCTGTAAAACACACCTGTACTGTGGTAATTAAACATTTTAGAGTGCTTCATGTATTCCATGTTTAGTTCTGACAAAAGTTAATTAATCGACCTAAATTTTTACTGCAACTTTGGAACATAATTCTTTTTTCAAAGTTATCAATGATTGCTATGGAAGTTGTATTATATATATTAAATTCTTGGTTTTACAAAACGAAGATGTCATTTTTAATCTATTAAGTTGCTTTTTATGCAAAAAAAAAGTTTACTGTGCTATTAACTATTAAAACTTGACTCACACCATTAATCTATATGAGGCTTAAGTTATAATGCCTAACAAGATTTTGTGAGGTAGATCAAAGGACTTGAATTTTATGTCCAATAAAGGCAGATCGAGCAGATTTTGACTTTATTTACTGACTACTTTTGTTTGGGATTAATTGTAATTATAACATCATAAATGAGACTGAAAACAAATCGTTTTGATAAGATTAACAACGATATTATCTGGCGTAGCCGGGCGTAAATGTATTTCAGCATTTTCTTTCGAAAAATGATTTGTTTATTTGAATCAAACGTCGGTTATGTAAACTTTATTCTTTTCCCCGGATTTGATATTAAAAATAATTGATCTACTCTATAAGTGGACAATTTTGTGAAATTATTAGAATTGGCAATTCTTGCCTTTCATACCTTTAGTTTCATTGATAAAAATAATATATTTGATGTGTTTCCCTCAGTTTAAGTTTGTAACCCGGATTTGTTTTTTTTTTCTCAATCGATTTATGAATTTCGAAGAGCGGTATACTACTGTTGCCTTTATTTATAGACCCGTTCAGTTTCTAGTTTGAAGGTCATTTAAGTAAGTTACTGTACACATTCATGTATTGTCCGATATAATGTTTACACGTTTATGAAACTTTTGACGGTAAGGTAAACTAATAATAACTTATTCCAATCAAACTGCGTAAGATTCACTAACAATGACCTTTCCACATTATAAAAATAGGGTAAACTGGGTAGGGAGAAATGACAGATATTTTAAGTTTATTTTTTCAATAACGCATAACAATTTGTCAACCAAAAGTTTAGCTATAATTTCTAAATGTCATTCTGTATTAGGAAAGTTTTCTGAACTTTCATTTGCGTATTAAAGGCAATAAGAAGTTTTGGCTTCAAAAGTCTACATAATTATTGACTTTAATTGCCCTTTTAATACATTTAATTTTTCACACAAAAATGGATACAAGTAAAATCGTTTCTTAAAACACTGCAAAATAAAACTATTCTAATTTTGGCAAAGTGGTTGAGTACGGTACAGACTTCTTCGAGAATGATTCAAACTACGCCGAGTATATGGTTCAGACTACTTCGAGAATGGTTCAGACACGTAGATAATGGTTAAGTATTGGTCGAGTATAGGTTGAGTACAAGTTCAGACTGTTATGAATGGTTTACACTACAATCAAACTGGTCGAATAAAAATCAGTACAGTCGAGTACAAATAAAGGCCATTCCACTTTTAATTGTTTGAAGTGGAGACTATGGTCTTTTAATTATCTAAATGATGTTATTTGGTGTATTCATCATACAAATAGTGGTCTTATCGGACCCTTTCATTTGGTGTTAATTGTAGGTTTTATAGTCTCTTTTCATTGGTTTGCAACTTTCTAAGACTCGGAACAATTTAAATCTAGACACAATTATGAGTTTTAAAATTCTTTTATTTATAAATTAATGTATTCTTTTTAATTTTTTATTATTTTTTTTGGCGTTTTGCCTATTCCTGTATGATTAACCTGTAAAATGATGTAATGTGTGAATTAACGGCGAGTGCTTAAGCGGCAGTCAAATAAGAGTTACATCAAACTAGATAGGTGTCGTTCTCAGTTAGAAGTAATATCGATGATGTTTGTTCCTTTGTTCTTCGCTGATTGATGGAAAAATATAACATGCTCATAATTTAGTTCAAACTTGAATATTAAATAACAAATATAACTTCCTAATGTATACTTTATTCGTTTTATTTTGGAAGATTCATGTTTGCAATAAGTACATACCGAATTATTTATTTCTTCCACAGCTATTGCTTTTTCTATTAGAACTGTTTTGTTTTCATGGATACCAAATGCCCATTTGATTTCACGGACTCCACTGTGTAAATCGAATGCCTTAAATTCCAAATCCATGGTAGATAAGTCTGAACTATGATGAACATAAAGCTGCTTTTTTCTATTTCGTATTAACCATAGATCAGCTATTTCCGGTACAGATCGGTCGATATGGACATGTATACTATCATTGAGTGTATGGTTCATTATATCTCTGGCTTGGAGACGTAATAAGAATGTGTCACCATCGTTCATACTAGTGTTCAGGCATAGCGATTGTGACGTAAAATTCCTTACTTTTCCAGAAACTACAATTTTTTCGCTGCGCAATAATGCATAGAAAAATATTGTCAACCCGTTGATATTTTCCATGCCTGTTACAGGTAAATCACCGGATAATTGATCGTATATGCCTTCTATTAGTTCCTCCGTTTTTATAGTACGAAGTGGGTTGTTTCTTTTGTATTTGTTGTTTAAAAATCTATTTTTCCATGAATAACATATACTACCATGATGTACCTGCCATGTATAATTTGTTTTGTTTGAAGCTGAAACGACTCTGAAAGGTATATTATCATTTTTCTCTATGTACGAGGAGTTGTCGTACAGAACAAATCGCCGTGCCTGTCTCACATTATCCGCCTTATCTTTCACTTCCAATACAATGGCATACAACATTGGATTTTTCTCTGGTAATTGTATTTCAACTTCTGTTATGTCTTTTGAACAGTTGTAACCCGCAACAGCATGTGTATCTCTCATTAATGTTTCAGTCGTGGCTTCTGTTACCTCGTATACACTAATTTCATAAGATTCTATCCCAGATGCCAGTGTCGATGTTCCAAGAGAAGGATACGGATCAGACCAACCACCAAAAGACACTATTATGTGACTTGAAGTGGTTAACCTTTTTGAAAGTTCTAATGGTTCAGGTCGACGTGTATCATTGGCAGGATAAAACACTGGTGGTTCCCTGTCGTAAATGTAACAAAGCTGCCTAGATTTTTCAGTTTTGTCATATGGTACGTGTTTTAATTCATTTGTGGTGACGTCTTTTGATAGAAGATATCCTCCACCTTTGGCTCGATACGTCAGGCATAAGCTACAAAATAAGTTTATACAAAAACACCATTCAAAGCAATTATGTAAATGTGAAGAACTGACATGAATGGTATGAAAACAAACGACGCAATATCTAGATAGAAATCAATACATAACATAATCATGAATAAATGTTCAACTATTAATACCCCAATAGACATTAAAAACATACAGTAAGTATAACTCCACTGCATGTTGTTAAATCAATTATCGGTAAAAGAATCTTTTCAATTTTTGGCCTCGAGCTGAAAGAGATACGAAAGATACCAGAGGGACAGTCAAACTCATAGATCGAAAACAAACTGACAACGCCATGGCCAAAATAAAAGACAAACAGACAAATAATAATACAGATGATCACAACATAGAAAACTAAAGACTAAGCAATACGAACCCCACCAAAAACTGGGGGTGATCTCAGGTGCTCCGGAAGGGTAAGCAGATCCTGCTCCACATTTGGCACCCGTCGTGTTGCTTATGTTATTACAAATCCGGTAAATAGTCTAATTCGGTAAGTCACATTCGTGAAAAGGGAAGGGTATTGTAGTTACGACAGAAGGAACATATCCGATATCATCTGTGAAACGGTTATTCCATAACGGTCAACCAACTCGTGATGACGTCCGTAAAATTTACGAAGGATGATTTCAGCTCAAGTTATATTTATTGTCGACATGTGAGAGAGAGATAGATTATCAGGGTTTGTTTTTGTTGTTGTTTGTTGTTTATTTGAAATAACTTTGGTTTGAAATACTTAATTAAAACAATTTGCTCTTTACCTTTCTCCTTGTGTCAAATTTATTAGCACTGGTATTTCTATATTTTGGAGCAATAATCCGGTTGTGGGATTGTTACAGTGTCATTTTTGATTTGTGTTGTACCAAGTGAATGTCTCTTTCCTAAAAAATAATACTAAAATATATTTTTATTTAAATGCGGAATTACAGTTATTGAAGATTATTTAAACCCTTTACTTGGAAGAAATTGTTACTTCAAACCCTTATGCCAAAATGAAATAATCTAAGTACAAGGATACTTATCTACAAAAGATCATTCTATCGATAATTTTCATATTTCTTCTGGCTTCTTGTTACATTTATCTTTTAAAGTTAAGCATTACCTGTAACTGTGACCTTTTCTAACCCTATTTCCACATCCGTTATTCCGAAGAGATGAGTTTTACAAATGCCGGACTCTGTGATTTATTGACCCCGAATTTGAATTCCATTTCCAAATCTACCATGAAATGCTGAACTTGGTTTCTGCCATATAGATTGTTTTGTTCAGAGCATTTTGACGTACCCACATTTGATACAACTTTGGTATTGTCAGATGTAATTGCTGTGGTGAAACAGCTTTCTATTGATGGTAATCTTTTAGCTACGAGAAAACGTTAAAATTTAATTCATCGGAAGACAGATGCCCAGTACTACAACTATAAAACAACATTGAAGTAGAACAGAGTCACATACATACAATTTAAGAATTGCAAAGTTGGGAGGAGGGATAAATCCTACTTTGAGTAGTCAGTTCGTTTCAAACTTATGAATATGAATGTTCCTCTGATCTTGTCTCTATTTTATGTGTATTGAAGTAAACGATTTTGTAACAAAATTTACAGATAATAACTACTAAAAGACTATTTCTTCACATACATGTACTTTTTAATTGTGTTTCTATATTTCTCTTAAATAACAATTGTAACCGAACAATGCAAATCTTTAAATTTTATTCATTTAACACAAAAATAAGGCTTCTCATCTAAATGTCATCTTACGTTGACATCTTGCTGATGTTAAATCCTTATCTGTTCGGAATCCATTTCTACAATTGCATCTTGATGCCAGATCCTCATCACACGTCCCTGGCCAACACCATCTATTATCCCATGAACATTTTCCTGAAATATATTTATTGTCAAAATAAATGCCATGCGTAAACGCAGCTGGATATATACATTTATCTCATATATCTGCTATACAAATATACTTCATGTACGAGCGAGCATTCCTCAACTGGTAGAAAAATAATAAAGGAAATCAACACTCGTAATACCAACATACAATACAAGAACTACGCGAATGAAATAGACAAGACATGTTTAAAGGCTAAGATTAATACAAACAGAGAATTATTCAAACTTTAATAAATTCTACCCGACTACTTAGGTTGTATCAGTTGCAGGAATACCTTTATTCTGATTTGCTTGCTATATATGCATATCTAACTGCATAACCAGTAAATGAAAAGTGTTTCAGCATATGATAAAGGCCAAAGATACTTAAAGTCATTAAAATTGCAAAGTGGTCTGTGTATGTTGGTCTTAAATCTTTAATGATAAAAGAAATAGGTACTTAATCATACTTTTACTTCATAATTTTATCATACAGGAATCTGATGTTCAGTAGTTGTCGTTTGTTGCTGTGGTTCATAATTGTTTCTCGTTTCTCGTTTTTTATATATATAGATTAGACCGTTGGTTTTCCCGTTTGAATGGTTTTACACTAGTAATTGTTTTGGGCCCTTTATAGCTTGTTGTTCGGTGTGAGCCTATAATGGTTTACTTTTATAAACTGTTACTTGGATGGAGAGTTGTCTCATTGGCACTCATAGCACACTTCCTATATCTATTTGTACTTTATATATTATTTTAGTAGATTATGATTATGATTATCAAAATTTTGATAAAACTATTAATCACTCAAATCGTTTTTAATTTTTATTTTGAATTAATTTCTTTTTAACAAAAGACAAATAATGTATTTTCAATATCATTTTGACCATTTTTCTTTAAATAACTATTTTAATTACAAAATGGAATATATAGGTGACGACGTCTTGGATCATTATTTTTGTAGCTTTTGTGATGAGTAATTTTTAATTTTGTGTACGTGTTTCATTATTTTTCCAGTTTTCATTTTGTGATTTGAACAAGGGTCACAAAATATATAAGCTTAAGAAATGTGCCATTGCAAAAAAGTAAAATGACAAAAAAAACGCTACATAGAAAACTCACAAACCAACAACTGTTGAAATTATTTCTCAAAAGGAAGACTATATATTATTGAATCTTTTTGAAATGTCTACTTTTTGTATTTAGTAATACTGTGTGATTGCAGGTTTGGCCATATCTTTAAAGGTGTAAATAAACTCATTATAGATACCAGGATTGAAATATTATATTTGCGCCAGACGCGCGTTTCGACTACAAAACACTCATCAGTGACTCTCGAATAAAGAAATGTTAAAAGACTAAATAAAGTACGAATTTGAAGAGCACTGAGGACAAAAATACCACCATTGATTTCTCCTATTAGTCTTTGTTAAATTTGCACTTTTCAAAAATGTACAGAATATATCTTTGATTTAAATAAAGAAATACATGGCATGCATAAAATTTAATCCTGTCCAGAGTTATAGACAAAGTTTCACATAACATTTCATTGCGTATAAGAAAATAACCATAACTGGAAGTTAACCAATCGAATTTTCCCTCTTTTTAACCTCAAGTTTCCAAAATATTATATAGTAACATCAAATAAAAATAATGCTGCTTTGAAACACCGAAGATATATGTTTATGAACCAGGATTTTTACTGCAATGAAATGTAGGATAATTACCTACAACTATCAAATTCAAGGAATATTTTTTCGACCCTTTTCGTATGCAACCGGATGTGACGTACTATGATTTGGTGGTATTACACCTAAAGGACATTTACATGCATCGTTTCCTAAATCTAATTACTTGTAGACTGTTGTCTGTATGAATATGAAATAATAGGTATATGGATTATTTTAAATAGCAAAGACCGTGATTCTGTGTTCAGAGATTAATCATTTTAAAACACTTACGCTGACAGGTACCATTAACAAGTTTAAAAGATCTTTGTCATTGCATTGTAAACACGATAAATTTTCACCAGATTGACAAACATCTTTTTGCAGTTTTCTGGCTTTCCTTGTAAAACAGAAATGATAAGTATATGAACATATATAGAAAGAAACAAATAGAAATAATCTAACTATCCACATGTTCATATAAATTTGTAACCAACATGGATAAAGAGATATTTGTAAAATAAGAAGATGTGAGCAAATTAATTAGACATGCAAAGTAATTGTGTCTGGAGTATACAATGATGTAGTATGACAGAATGAGCACGGAGTGAAATGAACGTTTGCAGTTTTCCTTATTAATTGTTATATCAATTTGACATCAAGGTTGTTTGAAATGTATTTGAACCTGAATCTTATTCCTAAGTGTTCATTTTAAAACACAAACAAAACAAATAAGTTTCCCTTTAGTATGTTGAGTTCAAAGAACGTTGTTATATTATTTAGATACTTATAATATGTTAACTTGAAAAGCGCCTGATTAGTATTAAGGATTGTAGTTTTACGAACCTCCAACACAGTCATATGACACAGTAAGGTACTTCCTGTACCCACACAGGGATCTCCATACCAGTCATTTGATGCATGAACCGAACAGGATTGTTTGTTGTTACATTTTGAAATTAAAATCAATCTTGTATGTATTCTAAATTCGTCTCCGGAAAAATGCTGCTCTTTGTACATGGGTGGTTATAATTTGTACCATAAAATGCACTCCTGATAGAAATTCTCCCACAAGCACAATTCAAATTTGCAAATTTATGTTCCTCAATAGTGCCTGTTGTCCTTGTTTCTGTTAACAATGAGTGATAATATTTAAATCATTCTTAGTTTAAACTGTATGCATTTGTAAAATAATCGTTCAACAATAGAAAATAATAAATGGAGATAGAAGATGTGGTGAATACGTAAACGGCACAGAAAACAAACGAGTTAAAACTATCGACGTGTTTGCCAGATAAACAAGTGTCTACAAACCAAGCTTTAAATTAACCGGTTATTTTTATTTCTGAGTGCTTTTGCTTGTTTTGTATTGTTTGGTTTCTGTGTTAATCTTTTTGTTTACTTGATCTCGCAATTATACAAGCCCCAAAGTAACATTTTTGTAGAGTTGATAAAACATATTATAACGTTTTTATACATTTCATTTCATAGTTTTTGAGGTACCGACAGAACCAATCAAAATATACAAGATCCTCATAGAAGTTCAGCAGTTAATTGAATAGCATGGTCAGTGTTATATATCAGTAATTATTTTACTTCTTTTATAGATACAAGTAATTCAAATTGAATAAAATAATTATCCCAATCAGACCAAATATTTGGTCAATGCTAACGCTATTAGAAGCTAGTTTTATTTCAAAGTTATTTTATATTTACCTAAAACATGTGTAGCATATGCAGAGCATAAACATAAAACCGCAAAACCTAAACAAAACAAAAACAAGATAAAAGATTTCTGAAGTATTTCAAATTTCTTTATTCATTTTATTTCAAATGTTTCTTAACGCTGATCACCACGAAAAAATATTTTCGACGATGCATTGCTGTACTAAACAATTTGTTAATTCATAAAGATGCATTCTTTCAGTCGATATAAACATAAAATATCTTCAGTTAAATGGAGGAATGACATCAGCTGCTTTATATCAGCAGATCTAAAACTTCATGATTGTACAAGTAATGAATTTGAATTTGGTGTTAGCGTATTTCTATATGTTTATTCTCTTTTCCAGTTAGCAAGCAAAAGGGTACTTTAATTTTGAATATGCATTGTCCCGTCCGAAAAGAGAGTACATAAGAGCTGCTTCGGATAAAACCGACCTTACGCAAACGAATATCAAAACATATGTCATCCTATTGCGGGTTACAAAACTCTTTATGCAAATTTGTAACTGATTGAAAACTGAGCTGTTATAAGAACCCTACAAAACAGACCAAAATTTATCTTTTATTTCGTTATTAAATGTTCCAAAATTGATCAGTCTTATATATGTAAATATCTATGTGCACTTGCATTATGTCGATATCTATCCTACGCAGCACATATGAAGTAAAGATTAGATCTAGAAAAAATCAGTAAATCAAGGGCATGACAGGGTAGTGTGTCTTTATCTAATTAACATTATGTACTGGGTATGTACAGTAAAACATAAATTCGACATGTTATCTATTTCATTCATGGACTTACTCACATTCCCTATTTTCCTATGAATTAAAGAATGTGCATTCACTTTCAGTGTTGTTTCTCTGTTATTGCATGTAGTCAACAAATAGAAAGCATTTTAATTGTGTGGATTATAATTTGACTTACCCAATAAAATGGTAAGTATTATATTAACATCCATGCTTTTTCATAGCTGAAATGCAATAAGGAGTAAAATAACAAAAATACCGAACTCAAAGGAAAATTCGTAACGGAAAGTCTCTTATGAAATGCAAAATCAAATGCTCAAACACATCAAACAAATGAAAAATAACGGTCATATTCTGGTTATTTCTCAAATAGTCCGTTACTGTGTATGTTGGCGTTTGTTTTGTAATAGTTCAGTGTTTCTGTTGTTTCGATGTTTTCCTCTTATGGTTGATGTGTTTCCCTCAGTCTTGGTTTGTGACACGAATTTTTTCAGTTAAATCGATTTATAAATATTAAACAGCGGTATACTACTATTGTCTTTATGTACAGACATTTCCTTATGTAGAAAATGGTGAATAAACCTAGTTTTATAGCTAGCTAAACCTCTCACGTATAAGGTGTACTGTAGCAATGTTGATTCAAAATAACAATTCAACTAAAAACTTACAAAACAGTTATATCAAGTCATCGTCCAACCAATGTTTGGACAATATCTCATAAGTCCATATATTGATATCAGGGGAAATTATTTGATTTTCGAAAGAGGGAGCAGGAAATCTTTGCCGGAAATATTCATTCACCAGTTGTTAAGTCAGCGTTTTTTAAAGTTACATTTGTACACAACTAGTTCCTGCTATAGTTTAGATTTGACTTCATTAATCCAACTTATCCATTACATTGATTATGTTTTCACGAAAATACTGGTGTCAAACAAGATATGTTTTTTTATCAATGATCTATATATCGACCGCCGATATTGATCTTAATGAATTAATTGTGGTTTTTCTTTTCTAAGTTTCGAATGGTAATGAACAAAATATGAATTTCTAGTAAGAAAGTTTCGCGATTCTAGAATACAATTCGTATGATCAAAATCAATGGTCCAACAATTAAAAGTGGGCATGGCTTCCGAGATAGATAATAAAAAGGCAACAATTTATTCATTTAACAACAAGCGCTAAAGAGATGTTGAAGTAAACGAACAGCAAGTGCATACCAATTCAACATAAGAAACGATGTCGATAATCAATAAAAAAGAAATTAACCCAATAGAAAATGATCTTAATTTAAAAAATTCTGAAAGACGCATTTGAAAAACCAGTCATGGTTATGATTGATCCCATAATGTATGACAATCTACTCTGGATGAATCTGATAAACAAAATACACCCTTACCTAACTTAGTATTGTTTAAAACAGTTTGAATGATACAAAAGTACAAGCCGTAAACCTGCCAGAGGGTACACTAGACAATTTATGTACCCGCATGCATGATTTCTGAATAAATTGACAGAAGTTCAACCCCGTGTCAATTTTCCCAATTGTGAACTTTCCATTTCTATGTAGCAACATTCCAACAGCGCCTGCATACGAAGTATATATCTCCGAATGATACGATATTCCTGGGCTTGTATTTCCTATCATGATTTCCTTGATAGAGGGTTGCTGCTCACAGGGAAGCTATTAAACCAAGAGTTCCAAATGGTGAAGTTGAAATCATCCTTCGTAAATTTAACGGACGCCATCACGAGTTGGTTGACCGTTATGGAATATCCGTTTCACATATGATATCGGATATGTTCCTAATGTCGTTACTGCAATCCTGTTCCTTTTCACGAATGTGACCTATCGAACTAGACTATTTAACGGGTTTGTATTTACATGAGCAACACGACGGATGTCACATGTGGAATAGGATCTGCCTACCCTTCCGGAGCACCTGAGATCACCCGCAGTTTTATGAGGGGTTCGTGTTTTAGTCTTTAGTTTTCTATGTTGTGTCTTGTGTACCATTATCTGTCTGTTTGTCTTTTTCTTTTTAGCCATGGCGTTGTCAGTTTATTTTCGTTCTATGAGTTTGAATGTCCCTCTGGTATCTTTCACCCCTCTTTGCGGATACTAAACGAAATCCTAGAAAAATGTATGCACTTTTATTCTGCAGTTACATATTACAATTCTAGAAAATTTTAGGAAGAGTAAACCAAATAAACAATAAACCATGCAAACCAAATTTTCTCCAGACAATAAGCGCAACTTTAGTTTATTTCCTACATCCAGTATCATGTAATACAATGCTTATATGAAAAACGTAAAATAACAAAAATGAACTCCAAAGAAAATTGAAATCGGACGGTCCTTACCAAATTACAAAATCAAAAGCACAAACACATCAAACAAATGGAAATCATCTATTATATTTCTGACTTGGTACAAGCATTTTCTTGTAGAAAATGGTGGACTAAACCTGTTTTTTTTTCAGCTAGTGAAACCTGTCACCTGTATTGACAGTCGTAAAACAAAACAGAAACTGACAGCACAACAACACAATGACATGATGATGCATTAGTACAGACCCATGCCAAAGGGATATAATCAAATTGACTAAACAGTAAAGGTTAATTATTTACAGAGACAAATAAAAGAACACTTTAAGACGTAATTACGATTAAAAACAACGTCAGTTTCAGGAATCTATACTTCAAGACTATCATGTATTATTTACGGAATATTTATCAAAAGGTCTTGGTATTTTCAGATGATTTTATTTGAAAAGGACGAGACATTCTTTGACATAACCTTGGTTCAGCTACGTTTAGCTCTGGTGGTCACGTTTTATAAAGTCTGAGTAGCACCTGCAAGCTCTGGAATACCGAATGGGTTAGTGAATGTATATTCTATAGGCAACGTTCACGCTAAACAACTGTGGATTTTAAACAGACATACCATGTACCTTGCATGCAAAAGACATCAAAATTACAAAATTCAAAACATATCTTTATTTATGGAATATTCAATGGGATAAAAGCTAGTCAATGAGCATATTCACATGTACTTACACCTTGCAATGATACTTGATACCGCTGGTATCTTTCTCCCTCGTTTGCAAAGTATAACATTTTAGCTAGAAACTAACGGGCACACGATAAACCCTATGTGGAACGGAAGAACGGACAGAAGGCAGGGTAAAATAATGCCCTCCTACATATTTTTATGTCAGGGCAAAAATCTAACTGGAAAATTATAATGATAACTAACGCATTTACCTTTTGAAACTATTTGCTGACAATAAGAATAAACTCTAAGATATCCTCCAATCGCAACTTTCGACTGGCTGCCAGTTTAGTATTTCAACAATATGCATTGAAGATCACAAATCAATAATTGGTAATCAACAGTGCTTCCTCACTATACTTGCATGTTGACAGGAAATAATTTATTCAATGCAAGATAAAACTGTATTTTTAAACTCTTTGCTAAGGCAAATTGGTCGAAAAAATACTATAGAACAAATTTTACACAGGGGTTTGGATATTTCATTAACCGAAAAGAAAGCTGTACTTTATAGTTAATAAGAAAACTGGGAGAAATATCGATTCACCTGTGGGCCCACCTGACATAAATTTATACAAAATAGTTACCAAAATATTTTATCATTCGAATGATTATATGTTTTGTCTGCTAAGCTTTCTTTGTCCATTTATTCATATATGTATATTTTTAAATTACACATTGAACTTGTCTTGAAAATTAAATTAAAAAATCAATCTTATTTAAATATAAAATGCAACTTACTTCTCAAATTCTTTAAAATAAGATAAGCCACTCACAACTTGGCTCTGATCTTCTTAAGGATATTCAGTTAGTGCATTTATCTTTTATAGTCTTTAGATAAAAATTTTGTTGACGTTCAGATTAATTTCGAAGATTCTTTGTTTAGTTTGTTAAGTTTGGCACAATGAAAATTGTTTACATTAGCATTATGATAAACAATAATAAAACCAGCGAATGTAATAATGCAGTTTGTTATGTTCTGTTCAGGCTTTATGCGATTCATATTGCTGTCTAGCCATGTGCATATTTGATACGTGTATGGATTTGGTCATTTTGAAATTCCGTGTAAAATACAAACACTCACATAATGAACAATAATAACTAGACAAATTAGGAAAGATGTACCATGAGATCAAACTTAAACTTTGAGTTGATTAAACAAAAATAATCAATAGGCTAGGAAAAGATAAATCGTGTAAGAATAATTGAAATAGTGATATCCTATGGAACAAATGCCAAAATCGACCAAATGGTTATATAATTCTAGTACAGACGCCAGAAATAAAATGTGTACTTATCCAGACGCTAGTTTCATTTACCTGACAAGATGTATGTTTGTTAGAACAGACGTAATAGAACATATAACAATCTAGTTGGATTGAAGGTTATTGCTTATCGTATATAATGAATTTGCGAATTATATTTTTATTCTGTTTATTTATCCCAAAGTAGAGAACAACTGGATGTATAGTCTAGAAATTAAATGTATATACTGATTATTACTCTTTATAGTTTTTTATATGTTTGTCAATCTGTCTGTGTTGGGAGATTACTTTTTTTATCCAATCTAAATCATTGGACATGTCATTATTAAAACATTTTATGTAAACCCTAAGCAAATAAAGTAAATATCCATCTCTCTCATGACTCAATTAATATAAGTTTTTAAAAATGTACTAATCTTACATGCATACTGGTTATCTAAAAATAATTGTTGACTGATTGAAGTTACGTTTAAATCGAATCCTACTATATTTGTTGTGAAATTTTGATGGTTTCAGCATTCATACTTCCTTATCTTCTATGTCCTTTAAATCGACAATTCAACTTCGATGTTGACATGAATATCAATCATTCAATTATATGATCATTTTATAAATTAGCTGTTTGCAAAAGTATGAATTATTCGAAATACTAAGATTTTCTTATCCCAGGCATAGATTACCTTAGCCGTATTTGACACAACTTTTGGAATTTAGGGTCCGCAATGCTCTTCAACTTTCTACTTGTTTGGTTTCTAATTATTTTGATCTGAGCGTCACTGATGAGTCTTATGTAGACGAAACGCGCGTCTGGTGTATTAAGTTATAAGCCTGGTACCTTTGATAACTATTTACATCACTGGGTCGATGCCCCTGCTGGTGGACGTTTCGTTCCCGAGGGTATCACCAGCCCAGTAGTCAGCACTTCGGTGTTGAAATGAATATCAATTATATGGTCATTTTATAAATTAGCTGTTTGCAAAAGTATGAATTATTCGAAATACTAAGGATTTTCTTATCCCAGGCATAGATTACCTTAGCCGTATGTGGCACAACGTTTTGGTATTTTGGGTCCGCAATGCTCTTTAGCTTTATACTTGATTGGCTTTCTAATTATTTTGATCTGTTCATCACTAATGAGTCTTATGTAGACGAAACGCGCGTTTGGCGTATTCAATTATTAGCCTGGTACCTTTGATAACCATTTAAGTCAAATGTTGTGTTATTCATATATTTGATTGTTTAATTTTATCGTTTATTGACTGATAAAATAAACGTAGTGTTTCCCAAGCATGTTTAGCATGAATAGACGCCATGCCATTTTAAAATGCCCTAAATAGAAGCCTTTACAAAAATAAAATTTCAAAATTTCATGCCCATCGGCATTTCCGTTGAAATTGTTACCTGATTGTGGAACTCTCTAATTAACTGACAATGGGATAAAGTTAAATACCTTGCCTTGGGCAGTTTTATCACCTCTGTGAATGATTGTTTACTGCTAATTAGGGATTGCAAACAAATGCAACAGGTTTAAACATTTTAATAGGCGCCAATAAATATAAAAATATAAAAGAAACAAAATTAAAGAAATGATTTAAATTGCTCTTCTGATTTGGGCTAAACTATAAAGTAAATACATGCTGCTTGATGAACACTCATTTAAAAATCACACCTGGGTCTGAGAGTAATAAACTTTAATATATAAACATCCATTGAAAATTAAATAACATCCTGTATAACTTTAATCCTTGAGTTTGGTCGTTTTGTTATTTTACTTTTTAGAAGGGCTTTTGATATCACTAGATAAGTAATACACGAATTTAAGAAAATGGGGTTTTCTTTTTACCTGTAAAACACACCTGTACTGTGGTAATTAAACATTTTAGAGTGCTTCATGTATTCCATGTTTAGTTCTG
The DNA here is from genome assembly GCA_017311375.1 of Mytilus coruscus. NCBI lineage: Eukaryota > Metazoa > Mollusca > Bivalvia > Mytilida > Mytilidae > Mytilus > Mytilus coruscus. The sequence continues at coordinate 22,429 of JAASAO010000569.1, forward strand.
ACAAAGTTAATTAATCGACCTAAATTTTTACTGCAACTTTGGAACATAATTCTTTTTTCAAAGTTATCAATGATTGCTATGGAAGTTGTATTATATATATTAAATTCTTGGTTTTACAAAACGAAGATGTCATTTTTAATCTATTAAGTTGCTTTTATGCAAAAAAAAAGTTTACTGTGCTATTAACTATTAAAACTTGACTCACACCATTAATCTATATGAGGCTTAAGTTATAATGCCTAACAAGATTTTGTGAGGTAGATCAAAGGACTTGAATTTTATGTCCAATAAAGGCAGATCGAGCAGATTTTGACTTTATTTACTGACTACTTTTGTTTGGGATTAATTGTAATTATAACATCATAAATGAGACTGAAAACAAATCGTTTTGATAAGATTAACAACGATATTATCTGGCGTAGCCGGGCGTAAATGTATTTCAGCATTTTCTTTCGAAAAATGATTTGTTTATTTGAATCAAACGTCGGTTATGTAAACTTTATTCTTTTCCCCGGATTTGATATTAAAAATAATTGATCTACTCTATAAGTGGACAATTTTGTGAAATTATTAGAATTGGCAATTCTTGCCTTTCATACCTTTAGTTTCATTGATAAAAATAATATATTTGATGTGTTTCCCTCAGTTTAAGTTTGTAACCCGGATTTTTTTTTTTTTCTCAATCGATTTATGAATTTCGAAGAGCGGTATACTACTGTTGCCTTTATTTATAGACCCGTTCAGTTTCTAGTTTGAAGGTCATTTAAGTAAGTTACTGTACACATTCATGTATTGTCCGATATAATGTTTACACGTTTATGAAACTTTTGACGGTAAGGTAAACTAATAATAACTTATTCCAATCAAACTGCGTAAGATTCACTAACAATGACCTTTCCACATTATAAAAATAGGGTAAACTGGGTAGGGAGAAATGACAGATATTTTAAGTTTATTTTTTCAATAACGCATAACAATTTGTCAACCAAAAGTTTAGCTATAATTTCTAAATGTCATTCTGTATTAGGAAAGTTTTCTGAACTTTCATTTGCGTATTAAAGGCAATAAGAAGTTTTGGCTTCAAAAGTCTACATAATTATTGACTTTAATTGCCCTTTTAATACATTTAATTTTTCACACAAAAATGGATACAAGTAAAATCGTTTCTTAAAACACTGCAAAATAAAACTATTCTAATTTTGGCAAAGTGGTTGAGTACGGTACAGACTTCTTCGAGAATGATTCAAACTACGCCGAGTATATGGTTCAGACTACTTCGAGAATGGTTCAGACACGTAGATAATGGTTAAGTATTGGTCGAGTATAGGTTGAGTACAAGTTCAGACTGTTATGAATGGTTTACACTACAATCAAACTGGTCGAATAAAAATCAGTACAGTCGAGTACAAATAAAGGCCATTCCACTTTTAATTGTTTGAAGTGGAGACTATGGTCTTTTAATTATCTAAATGATGTTATTTGGTGTATTCATCATACAAATAGTGGTCTTATCGGACCCTTTCATTTGGTGTTAATTGTAGGTTTTATAGTCTCTTTTCATTGGTTTGCAACTTTCTAAGACTCGGAACAATTTAAATCTAGACACAATTATGAGTTTTAAAATTCTTTTATTTATAAATTAATGTATTCTTTTTAATTTTTATTATTTTTTTTGGCGTTTTGCCTATTCCTGTATGATTAACCTGTAAAATGATGTAATGTGTGAATTAACGGCGAGTGCTTAAGCGGCAGTCAAAAAAGAGTTACATCAAACTAGATAGGTGTCGTTCTCAGTTAGAAGTAATATCGATGATGTTTGTTCCTTTGTTCTTCGCTGATTGATGGAAAAATATAACATGCTCATAATTTAGTTCAAACTTGAATATTAAATAACAAATATAACTTCCTAATGTATACTTTATTCGTTTTTATTTTGGAAGATTCATGTTTGCAATAAGTACATACCGAATTATTTATTTCTTCCACAGCTATTGCTTTTTCTATTAGAACTGTTTTGTTTTCATGGATACCAAATGCCCATTTGATTTCACGGACTCCACTGTGTAAATCGAATGCCTTGAACTCAAATCCATGGTAGATAAGTCTGAACTATGATGAACATAAAGCTGTTTTTCTATTACGTATTAACCATATATCAGCTATTTTCGGTACAGATCGGTCGATATGAACTTGAATACTATCATTGAGTGTATGGTTCATTATATCTCTGGCTTGGAGACGGAGTAAGAACGTGTCACCATCGTTCATTCTAGGGTTCACGCATAGTGATTGTGACGTAAAATTCCCAACTTTTCCAGAAACTACCAAAAGTTGTTCGCTGCGCAATAATGCATAGAAAAGTCAGTCAACCCGTTGACATTTGCCATGCCTTTACAGGTAAAACACCGGATAATTGATCGTATATACCTTCTATTACGTCCTCAGTTTTGATAGTACGAAGTGGGTTGTTTTGTTTGTATTTGATGTTAAAAATCTATTTTCCATGAATAACATATACTACCGTGCTGTACCTGCCATGTATAGTTTGTTCTGTTTGAAGCTGAAACGACTCTTAAAGGTATATTATCATTTTCACTACGTAGGAGGAGTTGTCGTACAGAACAAATCGCCGCGCCTGTCTCACATTATCCGCCTTATCTTTCACTTCCAGGAAAATGGCATACAACATTGGATTTTCTCTGGTAATTGTATTTCAACTTCTGTTATGTCTTTTGAACAGTTGTAACCCGCAACAGCATGTGTATCTCTCATTAATGTTTCAGTCGTGGCTTCTTTTACCTCGTGTACAGTTAATTCATAAGATTCTATCCCAGATGCCAGGAAAGACGTTCCAAGAGAAGGATACGGATCAGACCAACCACCAAAAGACACTGTTATGAGACTTGAAGTGGTCAACCTTTTGAAAGTTCCAGTGGTTCATGTCGACGTGTATCATTGGCAGGATAAAACACTGGTGGTTCCCTGTCGTAAATGTAACAAAGCTGTCTAGAGTTTTCAGTTTTTCATATGGTACGTGTTTTAATTCATTTACGTTCTTTGATACAAGATATCCTCCCCTTTGGCGCGATATGTCAGGCATAAGCTACAAAATAAGTTTATACAAAAACACCATTCAAAGCAATTATGTAAATGTGAAGAACTGACATGAATGGTATGAAAACAAACGACGCAATATCTAGATAGAAATCAATACATAACATAATCATGAATAAATGTTCAACTATTAATACCCCAATAGACATTAAAAACATACAGTAAGTATAACTCCACTGCATGTTGTTAAATCAATTATCGGTAAAAGAATCTTTTTCAATTTTTGGCCTCGAGCTGAAAGAGATACGAAAGATACCAGAGGGACAGTCAAACTCATAGATCGAAAACAAACTGACAACGCCATGGCCAAAATAAAAGACAAACAGACAAATAATAATACAGATGATCACAACATAGAAAACTAAAGACTAAGCAATACGAACCCCACCAAAAACTTGGGGTGATCTCAGGTGCTCCGGAAGGGTAAGCAGATCCTGCTCCACATTTGGCACCGTCGTGTTGCTTATGTTATTACAAATCCGGTAAATAGTCTAATTCGGTAAGTCACATTCGTGAAAAGGGAAGGGTATTGTAGTTACGACAGAAGGAACATATCCGATATCATCTGTGAAACGGTTATTCCATAACGGTCAACCAACTCGTGATGACGTCCGTAAAATTTACGAAGGGATGATTTCAGCTCAAGTTATATTTATTGTCGACATGTGAGAGAGAGAGATAGATTATCAGGGTTTGTTTTTGTTGTTGTTTGTTGTTTATTTGAAATAACTTTGGTTTGAAATACTTAATTAAAACAATTTGCTCTTTACCTTTCTCCTTGTGTCAAATTTATTAGCACTGGTATTTCTATATTTTGGAGCAATAATCCGGTTGTGGGATTGTTACAGTGTCATTTTGATTTGTGTTGTACCAAGTGAATGTCTCTTTCCTAAAAAATAATACTAAAATATATTTTTATTTAAATGCGGAATTACAGTTATTGAAGATTATTTAAACCCTTTACTTGGAAGAAATTGTTACTTCAAACCCTTATGCCAAAATGAAATAATCTAAGTACAAGGATACTTATCTACAAAAGATCATTCTATCGATAATTTTCATATTTCTTCTGGCTTCTTGTTACATTTATCTTTTAAAGTTAAGCATTACCTGTAACTGTGACCTTTTCTAACCCTATTTCCACATCCGTTATTCCGAAGAGATGAGTTTTACAAATGCCGGACTCTGTGATTTATTGACCCCGAATTTGAATTCCATTTCCAAATCTACCATGAAATGCTGAACTTGGTTTCTGCCATATAGATTGTTTTGTTCAGAGCATTTTGACGTACCCACATTTGATACAACTTTGGTATTGTCAGATGTAATTGCTGTGGTGAAACAGCTTTCTATTGATGGTAATCTTTTAGCTACGAGAAAACGTTAAAATTTAATTCATCGGAAGACAGATGCCCAGTACTACAACTATAAAACAACATTGAAGTAGAACAGAGTCACATACATACAATTTAAGAATTGCAAAGTTGGGAGGAGGGATAAATCCTACTTTGAGTAGTCAGTTCGTTTCAAACTTATGAATATGAATGTTCCTCTGATCTTGTCTCTATTTTATGTGTATTGAAGTAAACGATTTTGTAACAAAATTTACAGATAATAACTACTAAAAGACTATTTCTTCACATACATGTACTTTTTAATTGTGTTTCTATATTTCTCTTAAATAACAATTGTAACCGAACAATGCAAATCTTTAAATTTTATTCATTTAACACAAAAATAAGGCTTCTCATCTAAATGTCATCTTACGTTGACATCTTGCTGATGTTAAATCCTTATCTGTTCGGAATCCATTTCTACAATTGCATCTTGATGCCAGATCCTCATCACACGTCCCTGGCCAACACCATCTATTATCCCATGAACATTTTCCTGAAATATATTTATTGTCAAAATAAATGCCATGCGTAAACGCAGCTGGATATATACATTTATCTCATATATCTGCTATACAAATATACTTCATGTACGAGCGAGCATTCCTCAACTGGTAGAAAAATAATAAAGGAAATCAACACTCGTAATACCAACATACAATACAAGAACTACGCGAATGAAATAGACAAGACATGTTTAAAGGCTAAGATTAATACAAACAGAGAATTATTCAAACTTTAATAAATTCTACCCGACTACTTAGGTTGTATCAGTTGCAGGAATACCTTTATTCTGATTTGCTTGCTATATATGCATATCTAACTGCATAACCAGTAAATGAAAAGTGTTTCAGCATATGATAAAGGCCAAAGATACTTAAAGTCATTAAAAATTGCAAAGTGGTCTGTGTATGTTGGTCTTAAATCTTTAATGATAAAAGAAATAGGTACTTAATCATACTTTTTACTTCATAATTTTATCATACAGGAATCTGATGTTCAGTAGTTGTCGTTTGTTGCTGTGGTTCATAATTGTTTCTCGTTTCTCGTTTTTTATATATATAGATTAGACCGTTGGTTTTCCCGTTTGAATGGTTTTACACTAGTAATTGTTTTGGGCCCTTTATAGCTTGTTGTTCGGTGTGAGCCTATAATGGTTTACTTTTATAAACTGTTACTTGGATGGAGAGTTGTCTCATTGGCACTCATAGCACACTTCCTATATCTATTTGTACTTTATATATTATTTTAGTAGATTATGATTATGATTATCAAAATTTTGATAAAACTATTAATCACTCAAATCGTTTTTAATTTTTATTTTGAATTAATTTCTTTTTAACAAAAGACAAATAATGTATTTTCAATATCATTTTGACCATTTTTCTTTAAATAACTATTTTAATTACAAAATGGAATATATAGGTGACGACGTCTTGGATCATTATTTTTGTAGCTTTTGTGATGAGTAATTTTAATTTTGTGTACGTGTTTCATTATTTTTCCAGTTTTCATTTTGTGATTTGAACAAGGGTCACAAAATATATAAGCTTAAGAAATGTGCCATTGCAAAAAAGTAAAATGACAAAAAAAACGCTACATAGAAAACTCACAAACCAACAACTGTTGAAATTATTTCTCAAAAGGAAGACTATATATTATTGAATCTTTTTGAAATGTCTACTTTTGTATTTAGTAATACTGTGTGATTGCAGGTTTGGCCATATCTTTAAAGGTGTAAATAAACTCATTATAGATACCAGGATTGAAATATTATATTTGCGCCAGACGCGCGTTTCGACTACAAAACACTCATCAGTGACTCTCGAATAAAGAAATGTTAAAAGACTAAATAAAGTACGAATTTGAAGAGCACTGAGGACAAAAATACCACCATTGATTTCTCCTATTAGTCTTTGTTAAATTTGCACTTTTCAAAAAATGTACAGAATATATCTTTGATTTAAATAAAGAAATACATGGCATGCATAAAATTTAATCCTGTCCAGAGTTATAGACAAAGTTTCACATAACATTTCATTGCGTATAAGAAAATAACCATAACTGGAAGTTAACCAATCGAATTTTCCCTCTTTTTAACCTCAAGTTTCCAAAATATTATATAGTAACATCAAATAAAAATAATGCTGCTTTGAAACACCGAAGATATATGTTTATGAACCAGGATTTTTACTGCAATGAAATGTAGGATAATTACCTACAACTATCAAATTCAAGGAATATTTTTTCGACCCTTTTCGTATGCAACCGGATGTGACGTACTATGATTTGGTGGTATTACACCTAAAGGACATTTACATGCATCGTTTCCTAAATCTAATTACTTGTAGACTGTTGTCTGTATGAATATGAAATAATAGGTATATGGATTATTTTAAATAGCAAAGACCGTGATTCTGTGTTCAGAGATTAATCATTTTAAAACACTTACGCTGACAGGTACCATTAACAAGTTTAAAAGATCTTTGTCATTGCATTGTAAACACGATAAATTTTCACCAGATTGACAAACATCTTTTTGCAGTTTTCTGGCTTTCCTTGTAAAACAGAAATGATAAGTATATGAACATATATAGAAAGAAACAAATAGAAATAATCTAACTATCCACATGTTCATATAAATTTGTAACCAACATGGATAAAGAGATATTTGTAAAAATAAGAAGATGTGAGCAAATTAATTAGACATGCAAAGTAATTGTGTCTGGGTATACAATGATGTAGTATGACAGAATGAGCACGGAGTGAAATGAACGTTTGCAGTTTTCCTTATTAATTGTTATATCAATTTGACATCAAGGTTGTTTGAAATGTATTTGAACCTGAATCTTATTCCTAAGTGTTCATTTTAAAACACAAACAAAACAAATAAGTTTCCCTTTAGTATGTTGAGTTCAAAGAACGTTGTTATATTATTTAGATACTTATAATATGTTAACTTGAAAAAGCGCCTGATTAGTATTAAGGATTGTAGTTTTACGAACCTCCAACACAGTCATATGACACAGTAAGGTACTTCCTGTACCCACACAGGGATCTCCATACCAGTCATTTGATGCATGAACCGAACAGGATTGTTTGTTGTTACATTTTGAAATTAAAATCAATCTTGTATGTATTCTAAATTCGTCTCCGGAAAAATGCTGCTCTTTGTACATGGGTGGTTATAATTTGTACCATAAAATGCACTCCTGATAGAAATTCTCCCACAAGCACAATTCAAATTTGCAAATTTATGTTCCTCAATAGTGCCTGTTGTCCTTGTTTCTGTTAACAATGAGTGATAATATTTAAATCATTCTTAGTTTAAACTGTATGCATTTGTAAAATAATCGTTCAACAATAGAAAATAATAAATGGAGATAGAAGATGTGGTGAATACGTAAACGGCACAGAAAACAAACGAGTTAAAACTATCGACGTGTTTGCCAGATAAACAAGTGTCTACAAACCAAGCTTTAAATTAACCGGTTATTTTTATTTCTGAGTGCTTTTGCTTGTTTTGTATTGTTTGGTTTCTGTGTTAATCTTTTTGTTTACTTGATCTCGCAATTATACAAGCCCCAAAGTAACATTTTTGTAGAGTTGATAAAACATATTATAACGTTTTTTATACATTTCATTTCATAGTTTTGAGGTACCGACAGAACCAATCAAAATATACAAGATCCTCATAGAAGTTCAGCAGTTAATTGAATAGCATGGTCAGTGTTATATATCAGTAATTATTTTACTTCTTTTATAGATACAAGTAATTCAAATTGAATAAAATAATTATCCCAATCAGACCAAATATTTGGTCAATGCTAACGCTATTAGAAGCTAGTTTTATTTCAAAGTTATTTTATATTTACCTAAAACATGTGTAGCATATGCAGAGCATAAACATAAAACCGCAAAACCTAAACAAAAACAAAAACAAGATAAAAGATTTCTGAAGTATTTCAAATTTCTTTATTCATTTTATTTCAAATGTTTCTTAACGCTGATCACCACGAAAAAAAATATTTTCGACGATGCATTGCTGTACTAAACAATTTGTTAATTCATAAAGATGCATTCTTTCAGTCGATATAAACATAAAATATCTTCAGTTAAATGGAGGAATGACATCAGCTGCTTTATATCAGCAGATCTAAAACTTCATGATTGTACAAGTAATGAATTCGAATTTGGTGTTAGCGTATTTCTATATGTTTATTCTCTTTTCCAGTTAGCAAGCAAAAGGGTACTTTAATTTTGAATATGCATTGTCCCGTCCGAAAAGAGTACATAAGAGCTGCTTCGGATAAAACCGACCTTACGCAAACGAATATCAAAACATATGTCATCCTATTGCGGGTTACAAAACTCTTTATGCAAATTTGTAACTGATTGAAAACTGAGCTGTTATAAGAACCCTACAAAACAGACCAAAATTTATCTTTTATTTCGTTATTAAATGTTCCAAAATTGATCAGTCTTATATATGTAAATATCTATGTGCACTTGCATTATGTCGATATCTATCCTACGCAGCACATATGAAGTAAAGATTAGATCTAGAAAAAATCAGTAAATCAAGGGCATGACAGGGTAGTGTGTCTTTATCTAATTAACATTATGTACTGGGTATGTACAGTAAAACATAAATTCGACATGTTATCTATTTCATTCATGGACTTACTCACATTCCCTATTTTCCTATGAATTAAAGAATGTGCATTCACTTTCAGTGTTGTTTCTCTGTTATTGCATGTAGTCAACAAATAGAAAGCATTTTAATTGTGTGGATTATAATTTGACTTACCCAATAAAATGGTAAGTATTATATTAACATCCATGCTTTTTCATAGCTGAAATGCAATAAGGAGTAAAATAACAAAAATACCGAACTCAAAGGAAAATTCGTAACGGAAAGTCTCTTATGAAATGCAAAATCAAATGCTCAAACACATCAAACAAATGAAAATAACGGTCATATTCTGGTTATTTCTCAAATAGTCCGTTACTGTGTATGTTGGCGTTTGTTTTGTAATAGTTCAGTGTTTCTGTTGTTTCGATGTTTTCCTCTTATGGTTGATGTGTTTCCCTCAGTCTTGGTTTGTGACACGAATTTTTTCAGTTAAATCGATTTATAAATATTAAACAGCGGTATACTACTATTGTCTTTATGTACAGACATTTCCTTATGTAGAAAATGGTGAATAAACCTAGTTTTATAGCTAGCTAAACCTCTCACGTATAAGGTGTACTGTAGCAATGTTGATTCAAAATAACAATTCAACTAAAAACTTACAAAACAGTTATATCAAGTCATCGTCCAACCAATGTTTGGACAATATCTCATAAGTCCATATATTGATATCAGGGGAAATTATTTGATTTTCGAAAGAGGAGCAGGAAATCTTTGCCGGAAATATTCATTCACCAGTTGTTAAGTCAGCGTTTTTAAAGTTACATTTGTACACAACTAGTTCCTGCTATAGTTTAGATTTGACTTCATTAATCCAACTTATCCATTACATTGATTATGTTTTCACGAAAATACTGGTGTCAAACAAGATATGTTTTTTTATCAATGATCTATATATCGACCGCCGATATTGATCTTAATGAATTAATTGTGGTTTTTCTTTTCTAAGTTTCGAATGGTAATGAACAAAATATGAATTTCTAGTAAGAAAGTTTCGCGATTCTAGAATACAATTCGTATGATCAAAATCAATGGTCCAACAATTAAAAGTGGGCATGGCTTCCCGAGATAGATAATAAAAAGGCAACAATTTATTCATTTAACAACAAGCGCTAAAGAGATGTTGAAGTAAACGAACAGCAAGTGCATACCAATTCAACATAAGAAACGATGTCGATAATCAATAAAAAAAAATTAACCCAATAGAAAATGATCTTAATTTAAAAATTCTGAAAGACGCATTTGAAAAACCAGTCATGGTTATGATTGATCCCATAATGTATGACAATCTACTCTGGATGAATCTGATAAACAAAATACACCCTTACCTAACTTAGTATTGTTTAAAACAGTTTGAATGATACAAAAGTACAAGCCGTAAACCTGCCAGAGGGTACACTAGACAATTTATGTACCCCGCATGCATGATTTCTGAATAAATTGACAGAAGTTCAACCCGCGTGTCAATTTTCCCAATTGTGAACTTTCCATTTCTATGTAGCAACATTCCAACAGCGCCTGCATACGAAGTATATATCTCCGAATGATACGATATTCCTGGGCTTGTATTTCCTATCATGATTTCCTTGATAGAGGGTTGCTGCTCACAGGGAAGCTATTAAACCAAGAGTTCCAAATGGTGAAGTTGAAATCATCCTTCGTAAATTTAACGGACGCCATCACGAGTTGGTTGACCGTTATGGAATATCCGTTTCACATATGATATCGGATATGTTCCTAATGTCGTTACTGCAATCCTGTTCCTTTTCACGAATGTGACCTATCGAACTAGACTATTTAACGGGTTTGTATTTACATGAGCAACACGACGGATGTCACATGTGGAATAGGATCTGCCTACCCTTCCGGAGCACCTGAGATCACCCGCAGTTTTATGAGGGGTTCGTGTTGTTAGTCTTTAGTTTTCTATGTTGTGTCTTGTGTACCATTATCTGTCTGTTTGTCTTTTTCTTTTTAGCCATGGCGTTGTCAGTTTATTTTCGTTCTATGAGTTTGAATGTCCCTCTGGTATCTTTCACCCCTCTTTGCGGATACTAAACGAAATCCTAGAAAAATGTGTATGCACTTTTATTCTGCAGTTACATATTACAATTCTAGAAAATTTTAGGAAGAGTAAACCAAATAAACAATAAACCATGCAAACCAAATTTTCTCCAGACAATAAGCGCAACTTTAGTTTATTTCCTACATCCAGTATCATGTAATACAATGCTTATATGAAAAACGTAAAATAACAAAAATGAACTCCAAAGAAAATTGAAATCGGACGGTCCCTTACCAAATTACAAAATCAAAAGCACAAACACATCAAACAAATGGAAATCATCTATTATATTTCTGACTTGGTACAAGCATTTTCTTGTAGAAAATGGTGGACTAAACCTGTTTTTTTTTCAGCTAGTGAAACCTGTCACCTGTATTGACAGTCGTAAAACAAAACAGAAACTGACAGCACAACAACACAATGACATGATGATGCATTAGTACAGACCCATGCCAAAGGGATATAATCAAAATTGACTAAACAGTAAAGGTTAATTATTTACAGAGACAAATAAAGAACACTTTAAGACGTAATTACGATTAAAAACAACGTCAGTTTCAGGAATCTATACTTCAAGACTATCATGTATTATTTACGGAATATTTATCAAAAGGTCTTGGTATTTTCAGATGATTTTATTTGAAAAGGACGAGACATTCTTTGACATAACCTTGGTTCAGCTACGTTTAGCTCTGGTGGTCACGTTTTATAAAGTCTGAGTAGCACCTGCAAGCTCTGGAATACCGAATGGGTTAGTGAATGTATATTCTATAGGCAACGTTCACGCTAAACAACTGTGGATTTTAAACAGACATACCATGTACCTTGCATGCAAAAGACATCAAAATTACAAAATTCAAAACATATCTTTATTTATGGAATATTCAATGGGATAAAAGCTAGTCAATGAGCATATTCACATGTACTTACACCTTGCAATGATACTTGATACCGCTGGTATCTTTCTCCCTCGTTTGCAAAGTATAACATTTTAGCTAGAAACTAACGGGCACACGATAAACCCTATGTGGAACGGAAGAACGGACAGAAGGCAGGGGTAAAATAATGCCCTCCTACATATTTTTATGTCAGGGCAAAAAATCTAACTGGAAAATTATAATGATAACTAACGCATTTACCTTTTGAAACTATTTGCTGACAATAAGAATAAACTCTAAGATATCCTCCAATCGCAACTTTCGACTGGCTGCCAGTTTAGTATTTCAACAATATGCATTGAAGATCACAAATCAATAATTGGTAATCAACAGTGCTTCCTCACTATACTTGCATGTTGACAGGAAATAATTTATTCAATGCAAGATAAAACTGTATTTTTAAACTCTTTGCTAAGGCAAATTGGTCGAAAAAATACTATAGAACAAATTTTACACAGGGGTTTGGATATTTCATTAACCGAAAAGAAAGCTGTACTTTATAGTTAATAAGAAAACTGGGAGAAAAATCAATTCACCTGTTTGCCCACCTGACCTAAATTTGTACAATCTAGCTACCAAAATATTTCATTATTCTAATGGTTATATGTTTTGTCTGCTAGGCTTTCTTTTGTCCGTTTATTCATATATGTATATTTTTAAATTACACATTGAACTTGTCTTGAAAATTAAATTAAAAAAATCAATCTTATTTAAATATAAAATGTAACTTACTTCTCAAATTCTATAAAATAAAATAAGCCACTCACAATTTGGCTCAGATTTTCTAAACATATTCAGTTGGTGGGTGCATTTATCTTTTATAGTCTTTAGATAAAAATTTTGTTGACGTTCAGATTAATTTCGAAGATTCTTTGTTTAGTTTGTTAAGTTTGACACAATAAAATTTGTTTACATTAGCATTATGATAAACCATGATGAAACCAACAAATGTAATAATGCGGTGTGTTCTGTTCTGCTCAGGCTTTATGCGATTCATATTGCTGTCTAGCCATGTGCATATTTGATACGTGTATGGATTTGGTCATTTTGAAATTCCGTGTAAAATACAAACACTCACATAATGAACAATAATAACTAGACAAATTAGGAAAGATGTACCATGAGATCAAACTTAAACTTTGAGTTGATTAAACAAAAATAATCAATAGGCTAGGAAAAAGATAAATCGTGTAAGAATAATTGAAATAGTGATATCATATGGAACAAAAGCAGAATCGACCAAATGGTTATATAATTCTAGTACAGACGCCAGAAATAAAATGTGTACTACTCCAGACGCTAGTTTCATTTACCTGACAAGATGTATGTTTGTTAGAACAGACGTAATAGAACATATAACAATCTAGTTGGATTGAAGGTTATTGCTTATCGTATATAATGAATTTGCGAATTATATTTTTATTCTGTTTATTTATCCCAAAGTAGAGAACAACTGGATGTATAATCTGGAAGTTAAATATATATACTGATTATTTCTCTTTATAGTTTTTCTATGTTTGTCAATCTGTGTGTGTTGGGAGATTACTTTGTTATCCAATTTAAATCAATGGACATATCATTATTAAAACATATCATGTAAACCCTAAGCAAATAAAGTAAATATCCACCTCTATCATGACTCAATTAATATAGGTTTTAAAATTTACTTATCTTACATGCATACTGGTTATCTAAAATAATTGTTGACTGATTGAAGCTACGTTTAAATCGAATCCTACTATATTTGTTGTGAAATTTTGATGGTTTCAGCATTCATACTTCATTGTCTACTATGTCGACAATTTAACTTCGATGTTGACATGAATATCAATCATTCAATTATATGATCATTTTATAAATTAGCTGTTTGCAAAAGTATGAATTATTCGAAATACTAAGATTTTCTTATCCCAGGCATAGATTACCTTAGCCGTATTTGACACAACTTTTGGAATTTAGGGTCCGCAATGCTCTTCAACTTTCTACTTGTTTGGTTTCTAATTATTTTGATCTGAGCGTCACTGATGAGTCTTATGTAGACGAAACGCGCGTCTGGTGTATTAAGTTATAATCCTGGTACCTTTGATAACTATTTACATCACTGGGTCGATGCCCCTGCTGGTGGACGTTTCGTTCCCGAGGTATCACCAGCCCAGTAGTCAGCACTTCGGTGTTGAAATGAATATCAATTATATGGTCATTTTATAAATTAGCTGTTTGCAAAAGTATGAATTATTCGAAATACTAAGGATTTTCTTATCCCAGGCATAGATTACCTTAGCCGTATGTGGCACAACGTTTTGGTATTTTGGGTCCGCAATGCTCTTTAGCTTTATACTTGATTGGCTTTCTAATTATTTTGATCTGTTCATCACTAATGAGTCTTATGTAGACGAAACGCGCGTTTAGCGTATTCAATTATTAGCCTGGTACCTTTGATAACCATTTAAGTCATATGTTGTGTTATTGCTATATTTGATTGTTTAATTTTATCGTTTATTGACTGATAAAATAAACGTAGTGTTTCCCAAGCATGTTTAGCATGAATAGACGCCATGCCATTTTAAAATGCCCTAAATAGAAGCCTTTACAAAAATAAAATTTCAAAATTTCATGCCCATCGGCATTTCCGTTGAAATTGTTACCTGATTGTGGAACTCTCTAATTAACTGACAATGGGATAAAGTTAAATACCTTGCCTTGGGCAGTTTTATCACCTCTGTGAATGATTGTTTACTGCTAATTAGGGATTTAAGATAATTAAAACAAACACTACATATTTAATACAGAATGAAAATGTCCACATGTTATTCATTTGTTTATGTACAGCATGTACACCTGAAAACTTTATTTAAGTAGGCATAAAATTAAAATGAATTGTGAAATAATTTTACAGGTATACATAGTTTTGACTAAATTGGTAAAAAAAGTGTTTTGTTTCATAACCCTGAGTATGGTCATTATGAAATTTACAGAAATTCGTATTTTGAACATAGGCACTTCCTGTTTTACTTCTTGTATTTATAATCCTCCTTGTATAGCTAGGGCACTAAACAAATGCCTTTATTATTAACAATTATGGAGGAAAAAAGTAACTGCTAATACCTTCTGCAATGTATGCAATGTATTATTGCATCAATATATCATCTCCTGTTCCACCTGTTATATTTTGAAACTCCTTACTTAGGAGCACTATGGCAACATCAAGAACATGTACAATAATTTCTAAATATGGTTAAAATAAGGTTAAAATACAACTTATGTTCCATATAGTGATTATTGAACTGGTATAATACCTGATATATTAAGTCACTAGCACAATATATATGTAACAAATAATACACTTCAGATAGGTCCTACCGCAGATACAGAATGTCAGTCTGTCTCATATCTTGACTTACAAATAGATTAATTACTGTCAGTTTAGGAGTAAACTTTTCTGTTAAACTGATGATTTCATTTTCCAGTGGGAACTTTCCATTTCTGTTTGTAAATATTCCGGAAGCGACTGTATCTGTAGAAGAAATTAAAATAACAAAATTCCAAACTACAAGGAAATTCAAAACGGAAAGTCCCTTACCAAATGGAAAAATCAAAACTCATACACATGAAACGAATTGCAAACAACTATCATATTTCTGACTTGGAACAGACATTTCCTTATTTAGAAAATGGTAGCTTTAAACTGATTTTATAGCTAGCTAAACCTCTCACTTGTATGACAATCATATAGAATCTTATGATACCTTCGATATATAACCTTTATGTTATACTTTTTAAGAATTGCATATAACGTAGCTCAGCAGTGTATAATATATATATAAGCATAGTAAGATATGTACATTAGATATAAGAAGATGTGGAATGAGTGTCAATGAGACAACTCTCCATCCAAGTCACAATTTGTAAAAAGTAAACCATTATTCATGTAGGTCAAAGTACGATGTTCACCACGGAGCCTTGGTTCACACCGAACAGCAAGCTATAAAGAGCCCCAGAAATGACTAGTATGAAACCATTTACACAGGAAAATAAACGGGTATTCGATCATAAAATAATATTCAAATATATGATTCGTGAATTAAATTTAAAAATATTTTTTTAACATCGATTGGCAAATAATAAACAGTTACTAATCCAAGTCCACTTACTAAAGTAAATACAATGATAGATTTATGAAGTAAATATATTTGCAAGTTTCTGGTTTGATTGACACTAAATAGTTTCATTGATTAACTCAAAGAACAAACCGTTTGGCATATATGTTTTATAGATAAAAACGCGATGTGGATTTATTCATTGATATACAGATAAAATTAACATAAAAGATCTTCTGGTTCGAGTTATTAACTTGCCAGGTTCAAGTGGTTGAGAAACGAAAATTGCATTCGTATGTCATAAAATCCTTGTGAGGTGTTATCTGTTGATCTCTATAGAGGTTTTAACCAGTGGATGGTGCATCTTTCTTTAATTGTCATCATATTTTTGGTAATCAAATACAAAAGAGTAGAATTGGCTTCTTGGATTTGATAATCAATAAAGAGATGCGCCATGAGAGCATGATACCTATCGTTTTTCAAAGAATAAAGTTCTATAACTCCTCCATGTCATATCAGATATTTATAAAAAAAAAAAAAAATAGGAGGGTTTTCAGTTGATATAAAACAGTCAATGAAAACTGTTCAAAGCACATTTGAGTAATTGTCGGCAAACTGGAAAATTCCCCTTTTTATGAATAAAATCCCATAACTCGGAAACATCAAATCTTAAATTTATAAACATCGAAAGGGAGCTCACGGCATTAATAATATAAACAATTCACCAAAGTTTCATGCAAATTGGTTTACGTATTTTTGTGTTAGTGTACAAAATGTTGACGACGGGCAGACAGACGGACGGACAACAGTATACCATAAAACGTCCGTAAACGGGAGTGTGAAATTAAAAAATATCGCAAATCTACCAAATAACATCGTACAAATGTTTATAAAACATTAATATTTACATAATTTAGAGTTTTGTCTTGAATATTAGCATTAGGGCTACAAACCTCTTGGATGTTGAGCTAAAATGCATAAACTGCAAAAATAGCTTTATTTTGATATCTTTTCATTAGTTTTGTTTTATGAGCAACACTTTTATCCAACAAATAGTTTGCTAGTATCATGAACACCTATCAGTGTTTTGTGTAAGGCATAATTCCAATTTTATAAGGTATTGAAAGATTAGAAAACACTTACATTACTAATAATTATATATACACTACAGATAGGTGCTCAGAATAAATATAAGGGATCAATAATGCATTTTAGGGAAAATTAACAATACAAAGAAACTTCTTCACATACTTATACTTGTCAACAAAACGTAAAGATATTTCAAGATATACGATCTGCATGCAGTTAGTAAACGTAATTCAAAGGTATTTTCTTTTTATTTCGGCAGCGGTACTGGAATTAATTGTGTATTTAGTGTTTCCAACTTCATATTTATTTTTAAATGAAATGAAATATTTGTCAATGTATATTAACAAACTATTAAATAAAGGCAACAGTAGTATACCGGTGATCAAAAGTCATAAAACGATTGAGAAAAAACAAATTCGGGTTAAAACAAAACCGTGGGAAAATTGAAGTTTGATTCAATTGCACACAGTTATAGAACATATAATAAAGTCAAAACCTCCAAAAGAAATAAATTAAAAGAAATGAACCAAATACGGGAAGCGTTTCGGTCTAGCAATAATGTGCTAACTGGACAATAGAGAAACACAAACTCGGATTGGTAAAGGTTTAGGAAATGATCTACTGTAGTATTTTTTTCTTCTGTTAAGTAAAGAACAAACTATAAATCATTTCCATGTTCCGACGACGAGTTGTTGAAAGAACATGGTACCTTGTTTACATTTCTAAAATAACCTGGTTTGGGAATTCCCCAAATACGGGTCACGCATTCTGTGCATAATAAAACAATGAACATTCATTGTTATAAATATTTGCATCTTCTTATGATATAAAAATAATAAAAAAATGTATGTATTTCAATTACCTAAAATCTTTAATTTTGCATATACAGAAAATAATAATGTAGATCCGCAGAAACTCATCATGCTCATGTAACAATCTCAAACCCATATCATATAATGGACCGGCTTAGTGCCGGCCCATAATAATACATCACATTGCTATAATACTATTCTCAAGTGAACAAATCAGCATGACAGGCAATGTGAATACAAGAGTAACAGAAGCTAAGGCAGAAAATATCGGCGATCTATATTTATAAATTATATTTTCTATATTTAAATTATTTTTAACAAAATAACTTTAGTCTCTCCTGGTAGTGTTTACTTTTCTAACATTTATCTCAATCTATTTTAAGTCCAGCTACTAGATTTTTTGTTCGATATCTAAACCAGACACTTTAAACTTAATGTTAAAGAAGCATTCTTTAAAACAAATCTTTGTGTCAATTCTGATATGACAAATCAATATCGGCCTTGCCAGTTTTATCTTAACTACTTCTCTTAACTTAAATGTAATCTTTGAAGTAAAAATAACCTTTTGAACTTACAAAAGATTGGTATGAAAATCTTGGGTGCTTTGTCCGTAATATAAATTTGAGAAAAGATGTCATATTAGCTATTTTCAGAAATAATGTTGTTTCTCATACTGATATTGTTGAGTCCAACGGAGGGTTTCAATTATGAGACAGGATACGAGCATCATTATACTTATTCTTCAACATCAGATACACTTGGCATGCACAATGTCACCACTGTACTAAAGGTAGGCCTTATCAATGTTGATTCGGATTACTGAATGTATTTTTATGTATGTCAGAAAATGTTTTGAAAAAATGACATACTGGTGATTTTTGTATTCATTTTGCCTTCTGTTTTTAATCTTAATTGTTTTTATTAGCATTTTCTAAAATGAGCAATATTGTATAACGGGTTTATTTCATCAAGCAAAACAAATACTGAAAGCATTATAACTGTATTCTTATTATTTACGTAACTCGGAGGTCTCGTCATAGGGTGCTCTCTTCAAGTTTTTGAGGTCATGGGTTCGATCTCCGACCGGGTCAAACCATTAATTGGAATTTGCTGTTTCATCGCAAAACACAGGGAATTTAATGGTATTAGCAAAGACTGGTCAGCTAGGAGTCAGAATAATTTTGACTAGAAGGATGTATGTCTTCATGTGGACCGCTACCTTGTTAATGAGATTATTGTTTTCTTGAAATGTCTTGTACCAAGTCAGGAATATGGCAGTTGTTATCTAATACTAATAGTTCGTTTCTATGTATGTTGCATTGTTTGTTTGTTTTGTTGCTCTTCAGTGTTCTGTTGTTTCGTTGATTTCCTCTTAATATAGTTGATGTGTTTCTCTCGGTTTTAGTTTGTAACCCGGATTTGTTTCTCTCAATCGATTTATGACTTTTGAACAGCGGCATACTACTGTTGCCTATATATATATATATATATATATATATATATATATATATAGTGTCTAAAAATAGCAACAATCAACATTCAATCTATCTAGGTGTGGATCAGTTTGTAAATAAACTGATGCAGTTACTACATTAAATTATATAAGTGCCTAAGAATGTAACTTTAACACACTAATGAGTGTTATAAAATTAGTTGTTATATTTTATATTATTCACAATATTTCGCTAAACAAATTAGCTTCATCCGGCGTGTGCATCTCTCAAGGTGAAATCGGATGCATGACAAATATTTTGTAGCTTGAACTACACAAAATTTGAGTAAAGTTTAACAAAATTTATTGATGTTCTATAAAAATATATGTTTGTAAATTGTCTAGAATATATAAAATACTTTTGCCGCTTATTGTACATAGCAATTCTTAAATCAAAACAAATAGTTGTTTTAGTTAAATAGAATGAAGTTCAGGATTTAGTCCTTTGGTTTTGGGTAGAACTGTTTTCATCTCTCTCATTAAGTCCATCAGGTTCAAAGTACGTAGCTGATGCATCAGAACCTTTCTCTCTGTTTTCTCCTTTGGGAGTCCCAATTTTGGTTTACCTCAATTATTTGAAAGGTGATATTTTCAAAAGTATGCCCTGTTCTTAAGAGGTGTCTCGTAATAGGACAGTTTCTTCCTTTTGTATAAAAGACCGGTGATTGTTAAGTCTGATGTTGAATTTCGTTTCTGTTTCACCAACATACTGCAGCTTGCAAGTTCCACAAGTAAGAATATAAATACTATTTTCCATTTTGCAATTAGATGTAACATAGATGTTGTATCGCTGCTTTGTTACTGTGCTGCTGAAAGAGTGGTCAGTGTTGGCGACTTTACAGCACATACAATTGGTTCTTCCGCATTGTTTGTAACATCCAATTTTAGAAGTTTCTTGTTTCTTTACTTTAGATGTGACAAGTATGTCTTTGAGATTTTTGGGTCTGCGATAGGCAATAACAGGAGGTGATGGAAAAATTTCTTTTAAGGAAGAGTCATTTTCGATAAGACGCCAGTGCTTGCGGATAGTAGATGAAATATTTGTCAAATCGGGATGGAAGGTGACAACAAACGGAATTCTATCTGCGCGGGTCGTCTTATCTTTGTGGATCTTATCCTCATGGAATACAAAGATAAGACGACCCGCGCAGATAGAATTCCGTTTGTTGTCACCTCCATCCCGATTTGACAAATATTTCATCTACTATCCGCAAGCACTGGCGTCTTATCGAAAATGACTCTTCCTTAAAAGAAATTTTTCCATCATCTCCTGTTATTGCCTATCGCAGACCCAAAATCTCAAAGACATACTTGTCACATCTAAAGTAAAGAAACAAGAGACTTCTAAAATTGGGTGTTACAAACAATGCGGAAGAACCAATTGTATGTGCTGTAAAGTCGCCAACATTGACCACTCTTTCAGCAGCACAGTAACAAAGCAGCGATACAACATCTATGTTACATCTAATTGCAAAACGGAAAATAGTATTTATATTCTTACTTGTGGAACTTGCAAGCTGCAGTATGTTGGTGAAACAGAAACGAAATTCAACATCAGACTTAACAATCACCGGTCTTTTATACAAAAGGAAGAAACTGTCCAATTACGAGACACCTCTTAAGAACAGGGCATACTTTTGAAAATATCACCTTTCAAATAATTGAGGTAAACCAAATTGGGACTCCCAAAGGAGAAACAGAGAGAAAGGTTCTGGATGCATCATCTGCGCTCTTGAACCTGATGGACTTAATGAGAGAGATGAAAACAGTTCTACCCAAAACCAAAGGACTAAATCTGAACTTCATTCTATTTAACTAAAACAACTATTTGTTTTGATTTAAGAATTGCTATGTACAATAAGCGGCAAAAGTATTTTATATTCTAGACAATTTATAAACATATATTTTTATAGAACATCAATAAATTTGTTAAACTTTACTCAAATTTTGTGTAGTTCAAGCTACAAAAATATTTTTTGTCATGCATCCGATTTCACCTGAGATGCACACGCCGGATGAAGCTAATTTGTTTAGCGAAATATTGCGTGAATAATATAAAATATAACAACTAATTTTATAACACTCATTAGTGTGTTAAAGTTACATTCTTAGGCACTTTATATATATATATATATATATATATATAGTTTCACTTTTTGGTCTCTTGGAAAATGCTGTTTGTGCTGTATTTAGACCCTCTACCAAGAAATTTGTTTTGCATGCACACGTATAAAAATTGCGGTTTTATCCAACGCAATCATAGGGTTGAACGTTGTTTTCAATATAAACAACTCGTCTAAACATCAACCCAACAATGTTAGATCTGTAAATTTGCTATGCAACAGAATAAAGTTTTACATGCATATGGATGCAACGTTATATGAATTGGTATAGATGCATGTTTAATGGTCGTCATGCATATATTAAATATATATGTTACAGTTTATAGGTGAAATTAGGAATTACACGTAATTACTAAACACTTAAGTTAATAAGTAAGTATGTCGGAAGGAGACGATAAATGGCTGACACGTGTTAAAAAGAGCCATCACTCTTGCACGTAAAAGACACCCATGTAGATTTCGAAAAAGAGTAGGCTAGTGCCGCTACAAGGCAGCACTCGCAACCGCAAAGTGGAAAGGATTTATATAAGTTGCAATAACTTGTTTCCCAATCCACTATACATAAATGAATATGTTTAAACTAAATATGAGGAATACATTTGTGAGAAGTTTATAGGCAATTTCGCCAGCTCTTTTGATGATAGACATTCAATTATGCCAAATTTGGTTAAATGATCTTGATAATTTATAATAAAATTAAAATCTCAATCAGGCAAACTTTTAAATATGACTACCCATTAAGGATTAAAACACATGTATATGTTTATTGATGTTTAGTGGCTATTGACATATTGATAGTGTCGCATATTAAAGAAGCCGAAAACACTTATCATTACGAAGCATCTGGTCCTGATTTGCAAACAGACAGACACAGACGGACATAATTATTTCTGGGTAGGTATAGTGCTTTCTGAGTTGATTTTACAATGTATTTTCTTCTGTATTTATTACATCATTAATCACAAAGATAAAGGGAGGGTGTGTATACGACAAAACTAGTTTACCCACTGCATATTGCATGGGCCTGTGCCAAGTCAGGATTTAAGGCCTTAAACAGGTCCAGAAAAGGGACTTGGTAGCATCGTAGGTTTGGCAAATCAAAAGCTGCATATATATATCCACTAAACCTCCTTCCCTTTTACTGCAGCCTTTAAACAGGACTGTTAAATACTTAAGTAGCTTGTATAGATTGAATTATTTGTAATACAACAGAAATGTTATGAAAACGAATGTTTACGTTGAGAGAAGGTTGTAATCATCTCATGTCTTGTTTAGTTGTTTCATTTTCAGACAAAACTTTTAATCTGCTGATAATAGTCTTACGGTGACCTATAGTTGTTAATTTCTGTGTCATGTTGGTCTCTTGTGGAAAGTTGTCTCATTGGTAATTATACCACATCATTCTTCTTTTATATTTATCTTTGACATTAAGACTCTATCACAATTTTCATTGTACAATTTGAACAACTCCATTGTAAATATATTTTTCTTTCTTGTCGCCCATTTTCAACAAATATGTTTAAGACAGTTTAAAGGGGCATTAGCTGTTAAATTCATGTTCACCTATTTGACTCAAATTCTCATATATGATTCATAATATACTAAATCTTATGTCCAAATTAAAAATGTCTAAAATGAACAATAAATATGCAGGGACTCGATAATATGTATCAAATCTCGTGTGTATTTTTGCCATAAGCGTCATCTAATCAACAATCGAGATGACCTCCGAATAACTACCAACGGTCATATATCCAGATATAAGCAAAAGATAAATAGATAGTGTCCAAGTGTTATTGGATTTTTAAGGTCTGTTTGATTTCAAATTGTACATTTAAAAGTATGTTTATCATTGTTTTATATGTAAAGAATGATTTTCTTGTGATCGAATCAGTCAAACAAATGGTTTATCCATTTTGTTTTACTTTCAATGTTGACATTCTTTTCTTTTCCTTTTAATAGCTAAATACATGCGTAACCAATCTCCAACTTGGGGATTAAATTGAAAGTCACATGAATACGGATTCTATGAGGTCGAATTATCCACTTGCAAGTATATAACTCATCAATCATGTTTCTTAACTTATTTTGATAATGAGGACCAAATTGGATGCTAAAAGCGAATTAAAATTTCACTATATCATTTTCATTAATGATTCAACAATCATATCATATTTAATGTTTAGTATATCTCGTAGCTAATGCCCATATAACAACAAGGTATATCTTAGGATTGTCACCATTTTGTAGTACTCACTGATCTTCTAAATTAAATCAGTATAACCCTAAATTTTGATCAGCTGACCATATTACAAAATAGAAAATAGGTGTAAAAAATTCAAAATAAGTAATTACTGGTAATAACTTGGCAGTTTTAGGAATTACTTGTAATAACTAAGTGCATCAGGAATTACAAGTAATTCCTTAATTTTAGTGGTTACATGTAATTCCTAATTTCACCTATTTACTGTAACATATATATATCCAGCTTTTGTATTTTCAGTTCCGAATACGGAAGATCAACGAAACAGACACTGGCATAAAATTCCATCAGTTATCAGTTGACAGTTTTGTTCAACATGCACAGAATGGTGAATGTAAGAATTTTCTTTTCGTTTTGATTTTTTTTATGATTTTCTTGGTCGTGGTATTATCTATACATTTTGGGACAGTTTCTCATACAATATGTAAAGGTATAAAATAGAATAAGCTTTGATTAACTCTTACAGCGTCTGCCAAAGATATGCATTCGGAACTTAATGACAAATACTAGTATGACAAAAGCATTGAGACAAAAAAAGTGAACCACTTACTAGGTTCCTTACTTGGATGTCAACAAAGTTGTTTATGAAGCTAGGTGTCGATACCTAACATATCTACTTCGTAAACTGTAACAAGTTGAATAACAAAAGGTACACAAAAGAAAACACTTAATACTTGACAATATGATAGATAACAAACTTACAAGTACAGGAAATGCAATGATAAAGAATACAATGTCAAGTATTTAGCCTGCTTTATCGTTCTATGCTATTCCAAACTTCCATAAATGGGAATGAAAATTGGAAAAAACAACAACAGGAGCACACGGTTGGGTTCGTTTCTATAAACTTACATCTTACTTACTTAATCCTCTTCGTGTTCTTGAACATATAAGGCATCAACAAGGGACCTCTAACTCGTTCTATCTTTCGCGATTTTCTCTATCTGATTCCAGGTGTAACCATGTTTTTATCTCTGCTGCTATATCTCTTCTCCATGTGCCTTTGGGTCTTCCAGGCTTTCTAGTCCCTTGTGGTGTTCATGTCAGCACTTTTTCACATGCCGGTTTTATCCATTCGCAATATTATTAGTTACATAAAGTGTTAGTGACCTAATACGATATTTACTGACCCCGTATATATCGTATTAGGTCACTAACTACTATGTAACAATTTTTAATACCGACTTTTTATTTGTTGAATTTAGACTAGAGTTGTCTCATTTGCAATCATACCACACCTTCTTATTTTTATATTAAAGTGTTCAAGTGTTAATTTTAAGAACCTACTTCCATTGGTCTGCACAAAAAAAAAAATGTTAACAATAACATTTTAATATCAACACCTTGATATAACAATATTAAACAGAACTTTCATTACATTTAAATAATCAAATAGTGCCAAAGTCGTAACTCCACTACTAACCGTGAATTGAAATAAGCCCCGCCTCCCTACTAACCTAATATGGAATATACACGGTCTCCACGCGGACGCTTTTAACCAATCATATTCCAAGAGATGTATAGGAGGTAAGATAAACATGAATATATGTCCAATATATTTCTATCGTCTTCTCCTGCTCTAATTTACTACATTAATCAAAACCTTTTCTTTCAGGGAGTTCACTGTTTTAATTTCATTTGGCCATCTGATGTTAACAATTCGTCTCAAACAGCGTCATTCAAATTCTCTATTTCGACTTTCTAATTGTTAAGTTGTTTTGAACCGTAAAGCAGAACTGATATAACATTGGTCACATACACTCTAATCTTAGTCTTTCTAGAAAACTTACATCTAGGCAAAGGTTAAAATAAAGAAGGATAATATCGCGTTAAACTTTAGCTTCCTGCCAAGGCCATTTGGATGTCACAGCTTATGCTCCTACTTTGTAATATGTATTTGTAGAAATCCTTTTATTTCTTCTACCCGAGCATGCAAAATCAATTGGAATCATGGTTTTATCAATAAAATGAATATAGCAAGACTTTGTTAATTATTCCTTCTTTTTCTTCCTGTCCGTCAAATTATCTCTCTTCGTAGAAAACAGATAATAGTTTGCCTCAACAAAATAGTAATGAATATTTAAGTATGCCAATATCTATCTTGCAGATGCTGACAATCCTTTCAAATGGGATCTTACTAAAAGGTATATGCTAGTATTCTTACATATATGAAAAATAATGTGGTCCCTCGCTTAACTATGTTATATGTTTTATGTTTTTTTTTTTTTCGTTTATTTTTTTTTCTTTGGCGTTTTCTTTTCTATCAAAGGTTGAATTATATTTGTGAATCAATTTCTAAAGGTATGACTTAATTTTGCTCGAAAAATCTTATTTATTAGAAGTATTTGCTGTTTTTTTTTTTTTTTTTGTTCTTTACGAATAGTCCTACATTTCTTTGTTAACTGATAAATGTATATTCTTTTAAAATCGTTCACATTAATTTGCTTATAAAATCGTACAAATTAATTTACTTCTAAAAGGTTCCAAAATGGATTCGCGTATAAAATCGTACATGTATTTATTAATGATTTTATATAGATTTATTTAGATAAATTAGTTTGAATTTGTTATTTTCAGTTTTTGTTTGAAATGGAACCGGATGGTTTGGTTCATTTCATTCACTATCACCAGGAAGATAAGACAGAAATTATCACTCTGAAGAAAGCTTTGGTTGGAACAATGTCAGCTAAATTCCAAGTAAAGAAGTATAGTACATAAAATCATAGCTCTTGCAATAGCTTAAAACTGTTTATTAATACAATACATTGTATGTATCGGATCATTGACCGTTTGGTTTCTGTAAATTTGTGGCAATTTGATCGTTTTGAAAAATATACAGGGGTTATAAAAGACAAAAGTTGCTAATGGAAAGAAAAACTAATTCCATAAGAGATATATAGTAACAATTTACCGAATACTTTGCATTATATTGTCTAAGAAAATGTGAATTTTTTCAAAGCCCAAATATGAAATCCACTCGATTCTTAAAATAAAAATTCGATTTAGTGTGTTAAACATCAACGTGTCATAATATATAGGATAAAACATTGCAATATATAATTTTTACAGAGAAGCGACCAACAGACATGGCGGTATTTATCAACTGATGGCGATCATGGTGGTAATATGTTAAAATAAAATGCATTTAATGCTATCAATTATCTAATATGTAAATTGCTTTTTCATAGAATTATAAGTATCATTCATTATATATAAACGAAATATAAATCTCTTAGCAACCTGAAGGGTCGTATATGCACTCATCATAGATACCATGATTAAAATTGTTTACGCCAAACACGCGTTTCGTCTACAAAAGACTCATCAGTGACGCTCGAATAAAAAAAAGATAAAAGGCCAAATAAAGTACGAAGTTGAAGGAAGTAAAGACTTAAAATCTGATAATCCTATGCGTTTTTAAAATCTAAATTGAAACTAGAAAACATTAGATGTTATGAAAAAGTATAATTATATGTAAATTCTAATTAGATATACGAAGATGTGGTATGAGTGCCAATGAGACAACTCTCCATCCAAGTCACAATTAATAAAAGTAAACCATTATAGGTCAAGGTACGGTCTTCAACACGGAGCCTTGGCTCACACCGAACAGCAAGCTATAAAGGGCCTCAAAAATTACTAGTGTAAAACCATTCAAACGGGAAAACCAACGGTCTAAAACTGTTTCAGGTTACCTTGATCACAAGTATGAAGGGAGAAGACAACCAACGGATATACACTGACACGTCATCATTATAGTTCCCAAACTGTCCTGAGAACACATAAAAGGTAAGCACTAATTTTGATGCATATAAACTGCTGATCATGAGTGCTGACAAATATAAGAATATCTTTATGAAACAAATATTTTGGATTTTTTAAAATAATATGCAAGTATCTGTCATGGATATGTCAGGTTGTCTGGGATTAGGTATCATACAGATAGAAAAAAGTTTTTCAAACCTAACACTGAAGTTCGATAATATTGTTACAGATCTTTAAATTTATTTAGCAAGAGTTAAGAAATGGAATCTGTAAATCTGAAGAAAACACGAATACTTGTGTAAGTAATGAATATAAACGACAGTCTTATAACGTGTGGAAACTAGTGCGAAGCTAGCCGGTGATAAAAGCCGGCATTAAAATTGACGAGATTTCAATATTAAGGTTTATGAAATGATCTGCGTTTTGGGATACATGTACCTTTTAAAGTGCTAACATCAAGGTTTTGTTTCGCACCACAAACCTCCTCTCGGACACGAATAGTGAAGTTCAATATTGCTTTACCATCGATAACATGTTTCCGTTTGTATAAACTTTTTATTACAGGTGATGCATATTGATCATTCTGATAATATCAATGAAATAAAAGCTTTTGATAACATCACCATGAATGGTGATACTCCCGTTACACAACACAATCTAGGGTATGTAATATATTATTAAGGAACCTTTTAGACGAATTCCAGTACTCGTGATATTTTGCATCGTATCGCACTTTTAAAAAGCTGTTACATTAGCAACCTGCTATACTGTTGATGCTCCATAGATCGAATTCAGATATCTGCTCATTATACATGTTATACTTTTAATTAGCATATGTGCATTGTACAAAGTTGGAGAAGATACCATTCATTAGCGCAATCAGAACCCTCATTAAGATTTTTGTTTATAGAAGACTGGTGTTTTCGGACTGTATGAGTATGCTCTTAAAACCATCTTATTGGCTACGAAAAACAAGCTTAACATTTTATCGAAACCTCATCTAAATAACCCTAAATTTCTTTTGGACATGGTAACAGGAGAGACAAAATATTGCACCACCGTTCAACAATTGTTTTAATATATTTTTGTATGACATTATCAAGATTGCATCTTTATATATGTTGTTCTATAAGTACTGTTTGTTTTGATTTGCTTATGACATGTATGAGGAGAGTTGTTTGAATTAGTAACTTTAAATCAATTTCAAAATTTCAAAATTCTACATTTTTTTTTTAGAATGACCAATATAATAACTCCAATTTGATATTATAACTTTTCAGTGAAACAAATCGTACTTTTTATACAAAGACGCGGTAACTTAAAATGGCCACTAGCTGTCAAATTCGTGTTCACCGATTTGACTTAAATTCTCACAAATGGCTGCCCACGATTTATACATGCGTAACCAATCTTTAGCTATTTTGTTAAATTAAAGGTCACGTGAATACGGATTCAATGAGGTCGAATTATTCACTTGCAAGTGAATAATTTATCAGCAATGTTTCTTTGCTTAATTTGACGTACAACATTGAATCAAATTGGTTGCTAAAACGAATTATTATTTCATCATTTCACTTATATTAATGATTGAACAATACAAAATCATATTCAATTTTTCATACCTCGTAGCTAGTGCTGGGGGCACTTCCTATATACAAGGTGATAGGACGTGCCGCTGGAATAGGTCACCTTTTAAGCTTGAAAACATGTGAATAGGTCAGAAATATATGAATAGGTCAATTAAGTTCTCATAACGTCTTCGTCTGTCACCTTTCTTAGTGTTCCTGGCTGTTTTATCAACCAATTTTCTCTTTTGGCACTTTGGTATTTCACTCTTACATTACACACCATTATATACCACATGAAACCCAAACAATATGGGAAAAGGTTACATTTTACCTACGCAATATATGAAAAGGTATCCATTTTAAAATCTAAATTATATGAAAAGGGTGGAGTAACAGAACCCCAGCGGCACCCCTATTAATTAAGTATCATGAAGTAGCCCCGAGAGCTAGTGCCCTTTAGACATGTTATAAATATCAAATGTTTTAATTAGGATAGAAACGTTTGGCTGGGACTTTATTCTATAGTTAGTATAATATTCCTAGCGATTGGTAAGTGGTAACGCCATCTCATGCAGTGTCCACTTCGCTGTGACTGAAGAACTAAACTTAAATATATCCTAAATCTGAAAGTATGGACGCCAATCATCAAAAGTAGTCTGAAAGAGATGAGAAAATGCTATGATGTATGGAATAGAAATGGAAACCCACCAATCCAGCTGACAAGTCATATCAAGACAGAATTAACACCAGAAAGGAATTTAAAAGCAGGTGAAAGTTGAGCAGGCTAGAGAGCGAGACAGGGAAAACAAGAGATATTGAAGGCAAGAACAAGAGACAGTAAGCTGTACCACAAACTCGTAAAAGCAGTAGGAACAGAAACAGGGCCGGTATAATGGATCTACATGTAAATGACAAATGTTACTCTGGTGACCAAGTAATCGAAGGCTTTACTGAACACTTTGGAAATCTAACATCAGCAGAAAAATCATCCCAGCTGAAGGATTATCACTATCACGAGCTGGTAGAATATGAGATCGAATTAATCAACGACATGGTAAAAGTAAGGAAACACCTTTGGCAAACCACACAGAGCTTAAGAAGGCCATAAAGTCACTAAACAAAGGTAAATCTGCAGACATATATATGGCATCACAGTTGAGCACCTCATTTATGCAGGAGAAAACTAGAGCAACTACTTTTACGGCTCATCAACCTAGTACTTAAACATGGCTGTATTCCAGATATACTTAAGAAAGGACTACTTACTCCTGTCTTCAAAAACAAGGGGATCGATGTCATGCGGCCAACTACAGAGGTATAACAGTACTTCCAGTCGTTAATAAGATAGTAGAGGTAATAATCAGGGACAGAATACAACCAAGAGTCCTTCAAGATCAAAATCCCACCCAACAAGGCTTCACAGCAAAATCATCGCCACTGAACGCAGCTCTGGTTGTGGAAGAAGTTTATCGTGAGAGTGTAGACAGCAACCAAGAATTTGAGCTGGTTCTACTAGACGCAAAGTCAGCATTTGATGTAGTGGTACACAGTCACCTCATGCGACGACTCTTTTCATTGCGGTATCGACGACACTCTCTGGAGGATAATACAGAGTATGCACTGGCAATCAACTAGTGCCATCAAATGGGAAGGAATGATTGCGGACCAGTTCTCCGTAAGCCAAGGTGTACGCCAAGGAGGAATCCTCAGCACTGATTTATATAAGGTCTATGTAAACCCGCTCCTGAAAAGATTACAGCAATCAGGCCTATGATGCAAAATTGGGAATGTCCTATGCAATACCACAGCATGCGCAGACGACATAGCATTATTGAGAAAAGACCACCTGATATGCAGGTACAAATAAATATATCTGCTGACTACGCTGGAATGGAAGGCTATAAGCTCCAACCCCAGAAGAGTGTGGCAATACACATCCAACATAAACCAACCAAGAACAGTTGTGAACCAGAACAATACCAGCTAGGAAAAGATCCAATGCCAAACGTCACAAAATCAACCCATCTAGGTATAATAAGAACACCATCAATGAGACAAAACATCGAGTCCAATGTTGAAGAAAATGTCAAGAAAAAGTAAAATCACAAAAATACTGAACTCCGAGGAAAATTCAAAAGGAAAGTCCTCAATCAAATGGCAAAATCAAAAGTTCAAACACATCAAACGAATGGATAACAACTGTCATATTCCTGACTTGGTACAGAAAGCAAGAAGAAGTGCCTATGCCCTGCTCGGTAGTGGATTTCATGGAGAAAACGGACTAGATCCTGGAAGCTTAATCCATTTATTTAAGACCTACATATCCCCAGTACTACTCTACGGGATGGAGCTTTTGACACCAAAGTCAGCACACTTGGAAACCCTAGAGAAGTTCCAGAAAAAGATGCTCAAACAAATTCTCTCAGTCCCCATGAGTACTCCTGACCCAGCAGTCTACATCCTAACAGGCATCCTACCAGTCGAGGCACAAATCCATGCCAAAATGATGACATTCTTCTGTAGCATATGTCAGCAAGCAGACAACAGTGTTGAAAAACAGCTTGGTAAAAGACAACTCACTGTAAAATCATCAGGAAGCCACAGCTGGTATATTGAAGTACAGAGGGTCATGTTCAAATATAACCTCGGCAGTGCCCTGGACATGCTAGATAATACAGATGTGACTAAAACCACTATCAATCAAATAAAAAGGCAAATTGATAATTACTGGGTCAATGAAATATCGGTTATTGCCAATCTGTACCAAGGGTTAAAATACCTTCAGACAGACAACTTTACAGCGGGTAGAATCCACAACATATTGAAGATAAAAAGCTACACCAATAAAGACCGTTTTAGAATTCCAATCAAACTAAAACTCCTGACAGGAACCTACGCACTGCAGCCCCTGAGATATAAAATCTACAAGGAGGGAAATCAGGAGATATGTAACGCCTGCAGCCAGAAAGAGGAAACTTTTGAACATCTGTTGATTGAATGTAAATTTAAGCTTGGTATAACATCAGAAGGCCTGTCATTAATGATATAGAGAGTCTACTGACAAACCACAGCAATATAGAATGGGAGTCCCTAAGTGAAGGGTTCAAAATACAGATATTGATGGACATAACCATAGTACAACGACAACTTCGACTAAACAGTGAAGAAGTCTCAAAGATAGAACACCAAGCAAGACGTCTTGTATTCCTTATACACAGTGCCAGATGTAAACTCTTACTACAACCATAGCTGATTGGAAGATGTCCTGGTCGTGGTCTATGGGAGGGTGGGGTCTGGGGGTGTAGGGCAGTCAACTCCAAATAGGTCGAACACATAGTATAACATCATAAATGTCAAATGCTCCTGATAGTATTATGCCCATGCGTGCAAAGAACATTATGCATATCTCTGAAATTAATACGTAATATGGGCGTGCCGATGCCAATACAGACGCGAGATGATATCTTTTACCTTTTAAAGTCATTTTTTAATTTTTTAAGTGTTTTAAGTTTTTAGACAATATGAACGTTCTATCAGATTTTACGATGTGAATACAAAGACAATAAGCTCAATGCGCCGATTTTTAGATTCTTAGTCCATTGTGAAAGGACTACCCGTATAGACGTATTTACACTTGTATGCAAATTTGTCCGCCATTACGTAAAATCACACAGGTTCCCGTAAACTTTGACATCACAATTCAAAACATTTGACGTCACAATTAAAAGTGATTGTTGCCTGACGTCAAAAGGTGATTCGGAGTAGATCTAAGGTCATTCGGAGACAAAATATAGCTACAAATGTAAATACCAAAAGTGTAAATACGTTTATACTGGACGGTAATAAGACCGATATGAAAGGCGAACTATCTTAGATTTTAGATTTTAGAGTGCGAACCTGACTGATGTAATTATTTTACAACGTTTTCTTTTTATGTATAAACTATTTTACCACGTAAACATATATAATCCCCTGTATATATGTCCGGTAACTAGCCAGGCCTATGAATTTTAAATGCAACTAAGAGTACATACAACAAGTTATGCGAGCAACTACAAAAGTGAACTTGTATATATTGGTGGAGGATAGTATTAATCAAAATATAGTGTACATATATTTCTTCATTCATGGTGGTGGGTTTTGTTCTACATAAAGAACAGATAGTGTAGCGGTGTGGTTGTCCTACAAAGGATGTGAAGATTTGGAAAGAAAGAAAAGATGATTGGTGCATGTATACGGAGGTCGTCGCAAAAAAAAAAATCATTAACATGTTAATGCCATGCCATTTTTTTAATTTGTCTCAACTGAATCCATCGCATTAATCCACCTAGTTCATGTAGTTATCATATATAATTTGGGTGAATGGTCCCACTTGTTTGTTGCAGGAAATTAGCAGGTAATTAGATATACCAAATTTCATAGGTATCTCTTTGGGCGCGCCTTTTAAAATAGTTCCAACTTACTTTTGAAGCTTCTACTTTTTTTACAGCTCACCTTTGCCAGTCGACAGAGATATTAGAGTCTACTCTTCAGGAGGTAATAATCGTAAATCTATATTTTGCTCACATCTTCAGTTGATAGGGCTGTAAGTATTATAAAACATTTGTAAAAAAAAACACAAACACAAACAAATCTCATTCTACAAACAGTAAAAAAAATTTTAAAATACTAAAATAAACCTTTTGAGAAAGACGCAATTAAAATTATAATAATGTGTGTTTGCTGTCACATGCAGAATTCGCCAGAAAAAATAGGGTACATGTAGGCTGGGAACAGTATGTCAATATATATGTTCCTGATGTAGGTAGGTAGGTAGGGATTTTTAAAATTTTATTTATTTTTACATTGAGTCTATCATGTCTATGGGAGCAAAATTGTGACTTTAACAGTGCTTAATCAAAATGCCCAAAAACTTTAGGGTAGGGGAAAAAATTGGCACTGGCTACGGTTACATGGAAATGTAACAATAATAAAAATATTATTGTTACATTGGAGACTAATTGCCGAATGCAAGGTTGGGTAAGGAACCAATTAATTATGAATGTAACAATAATTACTGAGTCTACGGTTACATTACGTTATTGTTACATTAATTCACTTCAATGTACGCTGGGACTAGTAATATGTATCAAAATGAAACTCATGAAACTTGAAAACTTTAATTTGAATTTTACAAAATTGCATACAATTTTCAAATTTTATTT
Source organism: Mytilus coruscus (assembly GCA_017311375.1). Classification (NCBI taxonomy): domain Eukaryota; kingdom Metazoa; phylum Mollusca; class Bivalvia; order Mytilida; family Mytilidae; genus Mytilus; species Mytilus coruscus. Next base: position 57,049 of record JAASAO010000569.1, read on the forward strand.
GCAATATTACAGTTCCTACAAATCCAATATGTTGTTTTGGGAGCATGTTTTAGTCCGACGAATCTTGGTGAAACCAAGCAGCCACCACAAACGAGTGATTATGCACGTCATATTTCATACTGTACAATTCCATTCTGTTCTATACTTTTTAAGTTAAAGAAACTTTCACTGTCTGTCATGCTTCAGCTGAAAAATATTTTTTTACTCTTGGGATCAAGGATTTGTATATAAAAATCCTTGTTGCGGTTGCTTTGTTTATATTTTCGTCCAATTTTTTTGTTAGAAGCCCATGTGAGATCATGTGAGGTTGTAATATGATTTAATTACCGTCCATTACTGATTTTATGTTCACCTCCGATTTCCATATCCAACTTAGCATAGCTTAAAAATACAAGTCAATTGTGAACGCAATTGATGTTAACATTTGCTGACATGTTAAAACTGGTGGAATCGGTGTTTTCATTTTCAGAGTCCCGATAGTAATTTCATTCTTATTGGCGAAAAAAAATAAAGCAACACAACTATAGAAGGTTTAATTTTAATTGATCTAGCGTACATTGAAAGTGATTTAATGTAACAATAACGCAATGTAACCGTAGACTCAATTATTATCAGTCAGGAGAGTTACTTGTACAGTGATTTTTAGCTCACCTGGCCCGAAGGGTCAAGTGAGCTTTTCTCATCACTTGGCGTCCGTCGTCCGTCGTCGTTAACTTTTACAAAAATCTTCTCCTCTGAAACTACTGGGCCAAATTTAACCAAACTTGGCCACAATCATCATTAGGGTATCTAGTTTAAAAATTGTGTCCGTGACCTGCCAAACCAACCAAGATGGCCACCACGGCTAAAAATAGAACATAGGGAAAATGTATATTTTGGTTTATAACTTTGAAACCAAAGCATTTAGAGCAAATCTGACAGGGAAAAATTGTTGATCAAGTCAAGATCTATCTGCCCTGAAATTTTCAGATGAATCGGACAATGGGTTGTTGGGTTGCTGCCCCTGAATTAGTAATTTTAAGGATTTTTTTCCGTTTTCGGTTATTATCTTGAAAATTATTATAGATAGAGATAAACTGTAAACAGCAATAATGTTCAGCAAAGTAAGATCTACAAATAAGTCAACATGATCAAAATGGTCAGTTGACCCCTTAAGGAGTTATTGCCCTTAAAAGTAATTTTTACCAATTTTTGTAAATTTTGTAATCTTTACAAAAATCTTCTCCTCTGAAACTACTAGACCAAATTCAACCAAACTTAGCCACAATCATTATTAGGGTATTTAGTTTAAAAATTTGTGTAGTGACCCAGCCAACCAACCAAGATGGCTGCCATGGCTAAAAATAGAACATAGGGTAAAATGTAGATTTTGGCTTGTAACTCTGAAACCAAAGCATTTAAAGCAAATCTTACAGGGATTAACTTGTTTATCAAGTAAATATCTATCTGCCCTCAAATTTTCAGATGAATTGGACAACTGGTTGTTGGGTTGCTGCCCTGAATTGGTAATTTTTAAGGAAATTTTGCCTTTTTGGTTATTATCTTGAAAATTATTACAGATAGAGATAAACTGTAAACAGCAATAATGTTCAGCAAAGTAAGATCTTCAAATAAGTCAACATGACCAAAATGGTCAGTTGACCCCTTAAGGAGTTATTGCCCTTTATAGTCAATTTTAACAATTTTCATTAATTTGGTAAATTTTGGTAAGTTTTACAAAATGTTTTCCTTTGTAATCTTCTTTTCTGAAACTGCAGTAGAAAATCAATATAGAAAACAATCTACTAATGAACTGGCAATAAAAATAATTGATAATTCTATAACATGAAAAAAACCACATTAATACCTGATGATGGTGTTTCTTTCTTTACATTGAAAATGATGTCACAACTATAATCCCAAACAATAGGTCGAATGTCAGATATGTTTCAGTACTTTGGCTTCATTTTCTACAGATTCAAGTGCAAATGATGCTTGAATTCCTACACTAATTTATACAGACTTCATCCCTTTCACAGGTAATGCCTGCCTCATATTATATTTAAAACTTTAATAGAATATCAGAAATTTTGAGAGAAAATTAATCAACCATGCAAGATCTAAAACTTAATTAATATTGTTCAAATTATCAAATAACTATTAAAAAAAAAATTCTCATTAAAAAATATAGTTCTTCATTTTATATTTTATCAGAAGTTTAGGAAAAAATTGAATTTAATTGTGTCCCTTGTTCTCATTTCCTGGGATAAATCCAATACAAATTAAAGTATTGGTATGGAATTAATATATAAGAAATATTTCAAACCTTACCATTTTCTTCACAAGAATGAAGACCATATTTTCAGTGTCATGAGTATCAGTCATCATATTTGTTGTACTTTGTTGTTTAAAAGTTGAATACAAAAAGATCAACAAAGCAATTCAAAAACCACTTGAATTTTGCAACAACAAATGAGAGTTTTTAACGACCTCAGCTGGCTATACAACCCTTGCACAATCAACTGAATTTTGCAGAAATCATTAATAGGAAACAACAAAACTTCACAACAAACTTTCTCATCACTTCCCATTTCTCGTTAGATAAATTTTACAAAAATTCTCCCCTGAAACTACTGTCAAATTAAACCAAACTTGGTTTAAATCACCACTAGGATATCCAGGGACCACTGTGTATGATGACCCTGCCTGCCAACATGGCACACATGGCTGAAATAAAACATAGGTTTCAAACGCACTTTTTAGTCTTATATCTCTGAAACTAAACGACAGTACAACAGTTGCATTTATCATGCATCAATTGTAAATAAAAATATCAGGTGAGCGACACAGGGTCCTTGAGCCTCTAGTTAAAATCACTTATTTGCGTGATTTTTATTTTTGCATTGAAACATAGCGATCGGTAAAGAAAATTGAAAATTTGAATTTCCGCAATTTGTAGCTCGTTGTAATCTCGCGAGATTTTGCGGCAACCACGTGGTTTTCCAAAGATATGGTGGGAAAATACTGTAAACATTGACAAGATAAGGAGTTTACAAAAATTGATTGAAAATGACTAAAAATAGCCTCGAAATATATATAGTCTGGGGATTTTATAAGACTTTTGCTGATACTGTGAATATTTTTCCGATAAACTTCAACATTTAAACTACGTTTTGACGTTGAAAATATACGATACTCTAGATTGAAATGCAAGTACTCGCGTGGACAGAAATTTGGACCTTCTGACAGATTGGAAATCACACCAATGAGTGATATTTTTATTCAGGTACAAAAGATCATTTCAGCAAGTGATTTTTGGAATGGAATTAACTTAAAGGGGATTAACTCCGGACGACTTAAAAAGTTTAAACAATTTCCCCGTGCATGTTTGTCAGAATGTCAGAAATTAATTTTGGCACGATAAAATAAATATGAAATCATTGTATGTTTTCTTTTTTTATTATGATATCACACTGCAAACGGAAATAGTAAATATTTATTTGATAAATACAGACTTAATAAAGCAGATCTTTTTTACCAAACTTCGTTACAACTGCAATGTAACATGCAAAGATATTTTTTTTTTACCAGAAATGGTAAACAAATAACTTGCTATTAATTTCCAAGTGTATTTTTTATATAGTTTATTACCTTTGTACATGCAGTTGTATAAATTGTGCATATCATGTACTATGTCATGTATGTGTTTCAGGAAAATAAACAGATAAACAGTTGCATATATATAGACTATGTGATTAACCAGTACTGCATTAGGCATTAAATGTTCTATCACATTATCATGCATATTTGATATTTGTTGTTTTATAAGTCCCTAACTACCGACAAAGTCGAAGGGGACTTTAGGTTTGCACTCCGTCCGTCTGTCTGTCCATCCGTCAGTCCGCAAATCAGTTTTCCACACTTTTTTCTTCATGCTTGAAGATATTGATTTGATAATTGTTATATAGTTTTATCATGACAAGTTACAGATCAAGTTTGCATATTGTTCTGGTCTGATGATTTTGTGCAGAGTTATGGTCCTTGAACTTAGAAATTTCACTCAAATAATCAGGTTTCCACCCTTTTTTGGTCAAGCTTGAAGATATTGATTTGATAATTGGTATATAGTTTTATCCTGATAAGTTACAGATAAGTTTGAATTTTGTTCCAATCTGAAGATTTTGTGCAGAGTTATGGTCCTTGGACTTGGGAATCTGAAGATTTTGTGCAGAGTTATGGTCCTTGGACTTGGGAAATTCACTCTAATAATCAGTTTTCCTCACTTTGTTTCGTCATGCTTGAAGATATTGATTTGATAATTGTTATATAGTTTTATCATGACAAGTTACAGATCAATTAAGCATTTTGTTCCAGTACAATGATTTTTTAACGGGTAGGGGACTATGTATTGCCATGCAATACTCCCAGAATGCTTGTTAATCTAACAATCTAACATTCAGATTTATGCATGTTATATGAAATTATTAAAAATCACTGTTCAGTAAGATCATTTGTACCATCATAGAAATCACTCTGTGCAGTGATTTAAAATCATTTGTACAAGTGATTTACATTGTTATTTATCCTGGTCTTATTGGTTTTTGTCGAGCCTGCGACTTTTGTCGCAGAAAGCTCGACATAGGGATAGTGATCTGGCGGCGGCTACTACGGCAGCGGGGTTGGCTAACTTCTTAAAAGCTTTATATTTTAGAAGGTGGAAGACCTGGATGCTTCATACTTTGTATATAGATGCCTCATGTTACGAAGTTTCCGTCTGTCACATGTCCATTGTCCTTGACCTCATTTTCATGGTTCAGTGACTACTTGAAAAAAAAGTAAAGATTTTTGTGAAGTTAATTTCTCTCTTATTATGAGTAATAGGATAACTATATTTGGTATGTGCGTAGCTTGCAAGGTCCTCATGCCCGTCAGACAGTTTTCACTTGACCTCAACCTCATTTCATGGATCAGTGAACAAGGTTAAGTTTTGGTGGTCAAGTCTATATCTCGGATACTATAAGCAATAGGTCTAGTATATTCGGTGTATGGAAGGACTGTAAGGTGTACATGTCCAACTGGCAGATGCCATCTGACCTTGACCTCATTTTCACGGTCCATTACTTAGTATTAAGTTTTTGTGTTTTGGTCTGTTTTCTTAAACTATAAGCAATAGGTCGACTATACTTGTTGTATGGAAGAATTGTAAGCTGTACATGTCTGCCTGGCATGGTTCATATCATACAACTAGTGTTCTCCAGCTGAGCCTAGCAATATTCAAGATAATTTATACACTGTCCAACATTGCCCTTAAAATCTGGGTTATAACGCTAAAGTGCCCTTTCAGACAACTAGCACCCTTCTGCCCTGAGATTCAAGCTGGAACACTGATATGACATTGACCTCATTTTCATGGTTCATTGGTCAATGTTTAGTTTTCTTGATTAAGTCTGTTTCTTAGAAACTATAAGCAATAGGTCAACTATATTTAGTGTATTGAATGATTGTAAGGTGTAAATGTATTTCTTGTTTGGTTTATATGACCTTGACCTCATTTTATTGGATCATGTTTATGTGATAGCTTTATATTTATGACTATCAACATGATATCAACGAGTAGTAAAGAAGGCGAGACATTTCAGCGTGTGCACCCTTGTCTTACTATTAAGAATGCATTTTGACGTCACAATTTCCATTATAAAATCATGCATAGTACAAATTCATATGAGGTAAGAAAACATATGATCTGACCATAATGAAAATCACTGTGTAGTGATTTGAAATCATTTAATTTGTACGTAAATCACTCTGTGCAGTGATCAGATTTGATATCATTTGTACAAGTGATTTACATTATTATTTATCCTGGACTGCGTGGTCTTATGGGTTTTCTTAACTATTATAACAGGTTGGGAACAACCCCAAATGAGGGATATCCCTTTAATGAGGACTGTCCCTTTGACAAGAGGTCATTTTACTGTTGTAAAACATAAAAGTTATATTTTTAACTTAAAAACAGTTTATCCCAAACTTTGACTGACCAACAAAATGTCAGACAAAAAGTCATTCGGTCAGACAGAAATTTTCAGATTTTTTAGTTGAAAATATAGACGAAAAGGTCAAATTTCTTTTTCGGTCGACAAACAAACTCTAAAACTGTTTGGCATAGACTTAAAAGGAAAAAATTATTATACATGTGTTTCATAATTTGGAACAACTTTTCTTAAAGACGGGTACACTTATTTTTAATAATAAAGCGGATATCCAGAAATATTATAAAATTCTTGGACATGTTTTGACCATATAATACAAGATAGATTTACAGTTCTTTGGGAAAAGTTTCTTCAAATAATATAAATATTTGCTCATTTGCACTAAAAAGTGGTTTTTATAATAAAAAATATTTGTTATCACTTGAAATGTACCCTCATAAAAGGGATAGTCAATACATTGAGGGTCAATTACCCTCATTTGAGGGTTGTTCCCAACCTGATTAAGAATGCATTGTGACGTCACAATTTCCATTGAAAAAGCATGCATAGTACAAAATTCATATGAGGTAAGAAAACATGATCTGACCATAATGAAAATCAAGGTATAGTGATTTGAAATCATTTATTTTGTATAAGTGATTTATATTATTTAATGTAAATCACTCTATGCAGTGATTTGAAATCGTTGTATGAGTGATTTACATTATTATTTATCCTGGACCGTGGTCTTCAAATGGGTTTTCTCAACTATTAACAGGTTAATAATAATAAATAATAATTTTAATAATAAAGAAGATATGCAATGATATAAGTCCAGAAATATTACAAAATTTTTGGACATGTTTTGACCATATAATACCAGATAGATGTACAGTTCTTTGGGAAAAGTTTCTTCAAATAATATAAATATTTGCTCATTTGCACTAAAAAGTGTTTTTTATAAAAAAAAAATTGTTATCACTTGTCAGAAATGTACACCTCATAAAAGGGATAGTCATTACATTGAGGGGTTAATTACCCCTCATTTGAGGGGTTGTTCCCAACGTGATTAAGAATGTATTTTGACGTCACAATTTCCATAGCAAAAGCATGCTTAGTACGAATTCATATGAAGTAAGAAAACATATGATCTGACCATAACTATTAATGAAAATCACTGTGTAGTGATTTGAAATCATTTGTACAAGTGATTTATATTATTTCATGTAAATCACTCTGTGCAATGATTTGAAATCATTTGTACAAGTGATTTACATTTATATTTTATTGTAACACAATGTGTTTCATAACAATAATTATCAAGGTGTAATCAAATATAGCATAACTGAAACAAAAACATTTACCCTTTAGACACTTAATAACATTGTGTACGAATATTATAGACATATACCCTGCAGCCAGTAGATGACAATGTCCACTGTTTAATAACATGTATCCTTCAGAGGTTAATTGCATTGTTTAAACAATTAACCCAAGACTAGTATTATTCAACATCAAGATTACTACGTAACGGCCAACAGCTATGGGCCATTGTTTATGGCCCACTGGACTATATAAGATCCAGCTTTGGACTCGAACGGCAGAGATAGATTCAGAGATAGATTCGTACAGATAAATTCAGATAGGAGATTCCGCCAAGGTCTCCCCTCTCGTGGGTAGGCTGGAACTCATGCACCTAATATCCGAATGTACTCCATCAGGACTGAACAGTTATACTACTATACGATCACGTGTCCGTGTGAGATAATGAACATTCGAACAATTCAACTTTAAAGACAGTTTGTGAACATTCGAACATTTGAACTTTAGAATCTTTCTTGACTTTGTAATTACATAATAAAATTATTTAATCAACCACTGACTTCATTACATAAGTCAAATTGATGCCGTGTGACCAGGATCGACTTGGATTGGCTAAAACAACGCAAAGGAACATAAAACGTAAGAACTAAGTTACTTTCATTTTTTCTTTATGGACAATCAAGATATTTCTATGTCAGTACAAAAATTAGAAATGGCTTTTCAAGGGATGGCACACATATTTAGTAAAGTTTTTAA